>JANAVB010022021.1:0-64257 GCA_029216955.1 Iris pallida
CCTGTCTTCCAGCCCGATGGTGACCACCAGGCGTACCAGGGCAACGAGTGGGTTTCTTTTATCCTCCCACTTTATTTGTAAAATTATTCTTTTGAGGCGTTTAGCCGGTGACACGTGTTAGCTCGTATTGCACCATTATTTAATGTTGCCTACGGACTGTAACATGATGACAAATCCTAGGATTGATCATATATTGACTAAAACTCTTGCTAGTCCTGACATTTTGTACGACTAGCTTCATGATCATCAATATGTAATGATGGGACGCCTTACTATTGTATATTGATGCTCTAATATCTTGTGACTGTTACTACTTGCTTGTGATTGAGACAATAGGCTTGTTCTTGACCATAGGAGACTGATGGATTGTAGTTAAACCCTTATATATCTAGACAGCCGTGACCGTATAGTGACGTGAATTCTATTTCATTATACGTAGCTGGCTATGTCTGTCCCGCTCTCTAGTATTCTGGTTCTGGGGCGTGACATGGTTTTAGTGGTAGCCCATGCAGGTCTTGTAAATCAAGATATGTGAGGGTTTACCAAATAGATGTCTCAATCAGTACTCGTCCTTGATCTCTGTTCATATTTTCAAATCCCTGAGAATCTTGACTTGATTACATGTTTGTATCGTTGATCTGTTCTGGTCCTTTCTTATTATCCCTATGCCGTCTTCTTCAGCGGCATTGTTCCTGGACCTACCGATCAGCAAGGCGAGCAGCTCCTGTGAACCAGCAGCAACCTGGAGATCAAGCCCAATATTCAGGAGTAGCCTCCAGAGTCATACCTAACGAAGGGGAACCCCAGTTCAGCCCGTCCAGCCTGCGGAGCCTGATGATGGCACTTTGGTGGGTCTCATCAGGTCCCTATAGCTTCCTAGGATCGTCGAGGAGATGCATTGCAACAGGCGGTGGCAGACGCTTTGACCAGAGGAGGTCATCAGGGTAATAGCGCGGCCAACAGCTTCAAGCGCTTGAACCCTCCCTTCTTCGATGGCAGTGAAGATGCGATCGCTGCAGATGCTTGGCTTCAGGACACAGAGGTGATTCTAGAAGCAGCCATGACTCCAGAGAACGAGAAGGTGGCCGTAGTGCACCTGCAGTTACTAGATCTTGCCCGCAGCTGGTGGGCGCGCAGGCCGATTGATTAGTGGCCCCTATTTCATAGGCAGTATTCAGAAAGAGATTCCAGACCAAGTACTTCGATGCTGTAGCTCGGTACGATCTACAGACGAGGTTCACCAATCTGAAGCAGATGGACAGGACGGTCGATGCATATGCGGCCGAGTTCTCCAGGCTTAGTCGGTTTGCTCCCACCTTGGTGGCAACCGAGTTTGATAGAGCCCAGCGGTTCCAGCAGGGGCTCCACCTAGAGATTTTATTGGCGGTGGAGCAGTTGAGCATCAGACTTTTAATACAGTGTTGAGAGCAGCCCGGAGGTATGAATATACCTCCCAAAGGATCGTGGATAGGACCGGAGGTCGAAAGCGATCTCACGGCCAGATGAATCAGTCATCAGCACCAGCCCCGACAGTCAGGGCTTTGACCATTGGAGCTCCGAGGCGGGCGACCTCAGTAACGTCGGTTCAGCATTCCACCCCGACGCACCCTCAGCAGCAGAAGCAGAAGTAGTCTTCCGCAGTAGGATGTTCACACTGCGGGAAGCCAGGGCATGTGGTATCAGAGTGTCGCAGAGCACAGGATTTGTGCTTGGTTTATGGTGCCCCGGACCACAAGGGTTGGGAACTGTCCGAACAGGGAGAGTTCATCGGCTTTTTCTAGTCCTTCAGTTAGAGGACCAGCACCAATCCAGCAGCAGCAGCTACAGTACCCGTTCCGAGGCCATTGCCGATGCAGGTCCAGGCATTCCAAGCAGCAGAGACCGCAGCAGTATGCCCAAGCCCAAGCCCTGATCCAGAGCAGCAGAGGAATTTTCAGCAGAGGGGACCCGCACCCAGAGGACATGGTCAAGTGCTGGCTTTGACCATGGGAGAAGAAGGAATAGCACCAGGTGAGGTAGTGGCAGGTACTATTCTCGTCAACACCTTTCCAGCTTCAGTATTATTTGACTATGGTGCATCGCATTCATTTATGTCTGTACGATTCGCGATACGGGTAGGACTGGAGCCCATTATCAGTAAGGCTCAATTTACTTACTGGTAACGGACTTGTGGGAGTAGATAGAGTGTTTTCCTCGTGTCGGATCGTAGTTAGCGGTAGAGAATTCCCCGCTAGATTGATAGAGTTTCCGATGGCCGATTATGATGTGGTCTTAGGAATGGATTGGTTAAGGGACCAGTATGCTAGGATAGACTGCCACATTGGCAGGATTATTTTTAGCATTCCAGACGAGCCGGAGTTTTTCTTCTCCCGAGGCGAAGTTGAACTTTCTCCTCCAGTGTTGCGGATGGCAGTATCATCAGTGCAGTTGCCTCGGATAGTCGAGGAGTTTCCAGATGTTTTCCCAGAAGAGCTTCCAGGGATGTCGCCAGAGCGAAAGATCGAGTTTACCATCGACTTGGTTTCCGAAACAGCCCCAGTGTCAGAGAGAGTCTACAGGATGGCGCCATCAGAGCTAGAGATATTGTACAAGATGATTGAAGAACTCAGAACCAAGGAATTCATTCGTGCTAGTGGATCGCCTTGGGGAGCCCGATGCTTCTTGTAAAAAAGAAGGATGGTACGTCTAGATTATGTATAGATTAACGTACCTTGAACTCAATAACAATCAAGAACAGATACCCTCTCCCGAGGATAGATGACTTATTTGATCAACTCAGAGGGGCGTCCATATTTTCGAAGATTGACTTGCGATCAGGATACCATCAGATCAGAGTCAGAGAGCATGACATCCGAAGACAGCGTTCAGATCGAGATATGGGCATTGGGAGTTCCTTGTGATGCCATTTGGAGCAACCAATGCGCCGGCAGCATTCATGGACCTCATGAATCGTATCTTTATGCCTTATTTGGATTAGTTCATGATTGTATTCCTAGACAACATCCTGGTCTACAGTAAGAGTAAGGCAGAGCATGAGCAGCATCTTCGAGTTGTCCTCCAGTTTTCAGAGAGCACCAGCTGTATGCCAAATTCAGTAAATGCGAGTTCTGGCTCGATCGTATTTCGTACTTGGGTCATATCATCACTAGAGGAGGTAGAAGTGGATCCCCAGAAGATCGTGGCTATTGAAATATGGCCGGTACCTAGCACAGTGGCAGAAGTCCGTAGTTTTCTTGGATTGGCCGGTTACTACCGACGATTGTTTCAGACTTTGCTCGAATTTCAGCGCCATTGACCCAGTTGACCCGCAAGGATGTGCAGTTTGCTTGGACAGCAGAGTGCCAGGATTCTTTTGAGAGGTTGCAGCGAGGCTTGATGACGGCTCCTATTCTCACACTTCCAGATGGAATCGGAGGGTTCTCGGTGTATTGTGATGCTTCGGGCAGAGGTTTAGGATGTGTTTTGATGCAGCATGGGAAGGTAATAGCTTATACGTCATGATAACTTCGTGATCATGAGAGGAATTACCCAACCCATGACTTGGAGCTGGCAGCGGTAGTGTTTGCACTTAAGCTTTGGAGGTACTACTTGTATGGAGATAGGGTGGAGATTTTCACCGACCATAAGAGTCTGAAGTATGTGTTCACCCAGAAGGATCTCAATATACGTCAGAGGAGATGGCTAGAGCTGCTTGTGGATTATGACATCAACCTGCAGTATCATCCTGGGAAGGCCAACGTTGTTGCAGATGCATTGAGCAGGAGAGCCGAAGTTTATTTCCTAACAGCGCAACCAGAGCTGTTAGCCGTTCTTCAGAAGATGGGAATAGAAGTTGTCCTTCCTTCCAGTGTGATATTGGCCAGCATACAAGTTCAGTCCACTATAGTCGAGAGGATCCGGATGGCGCAGTCAGCAGATTCCAAGCTTCAGCGACTCAGAGCAGAGGTGAGGCAGGACGGAGACCAGAGTTATGTATCCATGAAGACGGTACACTTTGACATGGTACGCGTCTTTGTGTACCCAGTGGAGATATCAGACAGGAGATCATGGCAGAGGCCCATAGTTCGCAGTATTCTATTCATCCCGGTGGCACGAAGATGTACCGTGATATCTGCCAGCATTTTTGGTGGAATGGCATGAAGAGGAAGATAGCCCGGTTTGTCTTTCGTTGTCTAGTCTGCCAACAAGTTAAGACTGAACATCAGAGACCAGCTGGATTACTTCAACCATTGTCGATTCTCGAGTGGAAATGGAAGCATATAACCATGGATTTTGTGACTGGATTGCCTAGATCCTCGGCTGGCAGAGACGCTATTTGGGTTGTCATAGACAGGCTCACGAAGGTGGCTCACTTTCTCCCGTTCAGAGTTGGTCAGTCGACGGCTCAGCTAGCGTAGATGTATCTCCGGCAGATTGTCAGATTGCATGGTGTACCAGTCAGTATCACTTCGGATAGAGATTCAAGATTTACGTCGCACTTTTGGCATAGCTTGCAAGAAAGTTTGGGAACTCACCTCCAGTTCAGTTCAGCTTATCACCCACAGACAGATGGCCAGTCGGACGCACAATCCAGACTCTCGAAGATATATTGAGATCTTGTACGCTCGACTTCGATGGTTCGTAGGAAGATCACCTGCACCTGGTGGAGTTTTCGTACAATAACAGTTTCCAGGCCAGCATCCAGATGGCACCGTTCGAGGCACTGTATGGTAGGAAGTGCAGATCCCCGCTAGCATGGGATGATATTGGAGAGAGGCAGATGCTCGGTCCGAAAATGATTGCTCAACCGTTGAGGTGGTCAGGAGAGTCAGAGATCATCTTCGAGTTGCCCAAGATCGCCAGCGTCATTGGGCCGATTCTTATCGGCGCCCTCTTGAGTTTTCTGTCGGCGACCATATATTCTTGAGAATTTGCCTAACCGTGGCGTCATTTATTTCGACGTACGGAAAAAAGCTTAGTCCTAGGTATATAGGGCCATTGACATTCTGGAGCGCGTAGGAGATGTAACCTATCGTTTCGCTCTTCTACCATCGCTACGTGAGGTGCATGACGTATTCCATATATCCCAACTGCGACGGTATATCCCGGACCCGAGCCACATCCTGGATCATTCAGAATTGGTTGTTGGTACCAACCTTTCATATGAGGAGAGGCCCGTGTCTATATTGGACTGAAGAGAGAAGACACTCAAGAACAAGACTATCAAGTTAGTCCGAGTTGCTTGGGGTCATCACTCTTTGGGTGAGTCAACGTGGGAGCGTGAGGATGATATCCAATCGCGATATCCCGACCTGTTTGACTCGTGAGGTATAATATCTTTCTTATGCCTCATACCTTCGATTCCGTGCTTGCATGAATAACTTGATTGCTTGATTAGTATAGCTTGCCTGTGATTAGTATAGCTTGTCCTTGCAATTCTAACCTCTTGATTAAATTCCGAGGACGGAATTCTTTTAAGGTGGGTAGAGTTGTAATGCCTGTAGTTCGTATTATGTATCTTGGAATACATGTACGTATTTTATCTTATCGCATATCTCTTGGCTTGGCTCGGTTTATTTTGGGTTGGTTCGGCTAGGCTTGGGTTGCCTTGGTTCATCATGAACCAAGGGGAGAACCCCTACCTACCACCACCATCATCCTTTATTAACCCATTCTCTTATTCTCTCTCTTCATTACTCTTCTTCTTCTCCACATTTACTTCTATACCTACCAGAAAGAGAGAGAGAGAAAGAGCTTAGGCAAGTGCAAACTTGCTTCATGATGGATCTCAAGTTTTATTGTTCCATTCTCTTCCTTACTTGATTCTAAGATACTTTAGAACTTGGCATTTCTATTTTGATGGATATTTTCTTGTAGATCTAAGTTTATATTATTTTGATTTTCTTGGGTTTTGATCTATTAAACTTTATTATTTTCATGTTTTGATTGTTCCATGTTGTAGAGAATTCGATTTTACCAAAATAGACCTTTGAAAAGTTGGATTTCGACTTGTTTTGAGAAAGTTATAGCCAAAAGCATTTTGGCCATTTCTTTGTTCATCTGTGCTGATTTTGGCAGGGACGATGAATAGTGCCGCATGCATAGTGCCGAGCCGCATAAGGGTGCTGCATAGTACCGAGCCACATAAGGGTGCTGCATAGTACCGAGCCGCATAAGGGTGCTGCATAGTGCCGAGCCGCATAAGGGTGCTGCATAGTATCGAGCCGCATAAGGGTGCTGTATAGTACCGAGCCGCATAAGAATGCTGCATAGTACCGAGCCGCATAAGAGTGCTGCATAGTACCGAGTCGCATAAGGGTGCTGCATAGTACCGCATAGTCCCGAACCGCATAAGAGTGCTGCATAGTACCGAGCCACATAAGGGTGCTGCATAGTACCGTTAGTGCCGAGCCGCATAAGAGTACTGCATAGTACCGAGCCGCATAAGGGTGCTGCATAGTGCCGAGCCGCATAAGGGTGCTGCATAGTACCGAGCCGTATAAGGGTGCTACATAGTGCCGCATAGTGCCGAGTCGCATAAGGGTGCTGCATAGTGCCGCATAGTGCAGAATAGTGCCGCATAGTGCTGAATAGTGCCGCATAGTGCCTATTTTGGCTGTTTCTGGCTGTTTTAAGTCCTGTTTGGCTGAATTGTGGCCAGAATTTCTCCCAACTCCTAACATAAAAGTTGTAGATCTTTTCCTTGGCTTCAAGAATATGTTATTAGTTATTTTATGTAATTTTTCTCATTCATGATAATGTAAGAATAGAATACGATAGTGGCCCGCTGTGGCGCACTCTTGGCAAGCAAACTGACATGATATATCTCGACATGCTGTTACGACATCTAGCCTGACATGACAAGTAGGAACGACCTGGACACCGTGAGCGATTGTGTTTGTACAAATAAACCAGTACTGTCTTGCATCATGTCTAGGATATGGATCCCTGAGTACCACGGTCAGGAATACCTACAGTAATTGACTAAGGCTAATAAACTAGAATAATTCAGTAGACATGAAGAGGTTCCCAGCTACAGGCAATCCCGTTATCTAGGCACATTAGGTGGACTTGTAGCCTACAGACAAGTAGGGCACATTTCGAGCACACAGTCACGTGTTGCATTCTTCACAAACGAACATTTGACCTGGATAACCGGATGGTCTGCAGGGCTTGTGGCTGTTGGGATAATCTCATTGCATCTTGCTAGTAACTAGGCCTGTGATAACCCTAGTTAATTAAAAGTATCAAGCCGTACTCTTGATTGGCCGTGATTGATTGGATGTAGTTTATTCTAGCTTAGTCTTATCCTGATCCTGTACAAGATTGTGACATGACATGATTATTGATGCTTGCCTTAACAATAACGATCGGGGGTCCAGTTCTGTTCAGGCGAAGGGTTACAACCCCGGTCCTTGTTTGGTTTAAGGGTTGTAACCTGGCTCCCGGAGCAGTTCTGTGTCCTCTCTTCGTTTATTGTCTTATTGCAATCCCATGCCATGTTCGTCATGTTTTACCTTACCTTAATACCATGATTAATTATGCTGGCCTTAGCAATAAAGATCAGGGATCCAGTTCTGTTCAGGCGAAGGATTACAACCCCGGTCCTTGTTGGTTTAAGGGTTGTAACCTGGCTCCCGGAGCAGTTCTGTGTCCTCTCTTCGTTTATTGTTTTCACTGCACCAATAGTATTTGAGACGGGTTTCTATTCAGGTGAAGGGCTGTAACCCGATCCTTGTTTGGTTTAAGGGTTGTGACCTGGCTACTTGAATAGTTTCCTCGTACTCAGTTTACTGTTGTTATCTCTATTATTATCAGTTTTTATTTATTATCTTTAATATTCTATTGTGATATGCTGGTTTTAGTTCCTAAGTAAAGCCTCCTTTATGGCACTTGCTCTTTCTGGGGTCTGACCCAGCTGGTTTTGTGTGGCCAGATATCG
Organism: Iris pallida; assembly: GCA_029216955.1. NCBI lineage: Eukaryota > Viridiplantae > Streptophyta > Magnoliopsida > Asparagales > Iridaceae > Iris > Iris pallida. The sequence continues at coordinate 7,922 of JANAVB010022021.1, forward strand.
GAGCAACACCAGAGGATCCACCTGTCTTCCAGCCCGATGGTAACCACCAGGCGTAACCAGGGCAACGAGTGGGTTTCTTTTGTCCTTCCACTCTATTTATAAAATTATTCTTTTGAGGCGTTTAGCCGGCGAGCACGTGTTAGCTCGTATTGTACCATTATTTAATGTCTGCCTACGGGCTGTAACATGATTGACAAATCCTAGGGTTGATCATGTATTGACTAAAACTCTTGTTAGTCCTGACATTTTGTACGACTAGCTTCATGATCATCCAATATATAATGTATGGGACATCTTACTATTGTATATTGATGCTCTAATATCTTATGACTGTTACTACTTACTTGTGATTGAGACAATAGGCTTGTTCTTAACCATAGGGGACTGATGGATTGTAGTTAAACCCTCATATATCTAGACAGCCGTGACCGTATAGTGACGTGGATTCCATTTCATTATACGTAGCTGGCTATGTCTGCCCCCGCTCTCTAGTATTCTGGTTCTGGGGCGTGACACATGTCAATACGATAAGCTCAAGTACAAGTAACGAGTCATATATCCTATCACAGAGTCCAAACCATGAATATGTCATGCACAACTCTGTATCATGCTCGTGTTAGTGTCCTGTGGCATATCTTGTCAATGAAATATGAATAAAATGCATCGTCATGCCTAAGTGTTGATACCCGATATCTATATACAGACATCAGCACCCGGATACCATTCGGACGCTAAGTACCAACTGATCCTACGTCCACAACATCTAGATATGAAAATAAAAGAACAACAACAATGAAAAAAAATGACAAAAATACTGAAACTTTGTCAAGGTACACTTGCCTGCAACTTTCTGAGAAAACGACGGTCCGGCTCCAATGTCCTCGCTACCTCTATCACGTACACCTATAATAAATATTATACTATTAGTAACACACTAATAACTTACCATATATGGACTTACCATATATTGACTACAATATTATATATATACAAACTAGTCATATTGACTACTCTGCTTAATATAACATATATAATATTAAATCTACCTATAAAAGTAATATTTTAATAACTAAAAATATCATTTTTTATTTCTGGAAAAAAATATCTATAGATATTCTATAACAATAATTAATATATTTTATGTCACTCCCCGTTCCCAGAATACATATTTTTAATACATGTACTGCTTTAATATATTTTTGTAAATATTTATCATGTATTGTTTTGTATTTAAATCTCTTTAAATTCATGTTAATTAATTTCTTGCAATTAATTTTCTGTATTTTATTTTCTGCTTTTATTCTCTGCTTTAGCTTACTTAGGTTTGGCCTAGGTTGGTTTATTTTCGGGTTATGGTGGTTCATCATGAAACCGAACCCACCATCACCATTTAAAGCCCCAATTCTTTCTCTCTCTCTTCATTACTTCTCCTTCTCATTTACTCTTCTTCTTCTTAATAACTCCCTCTACCTACCAACTCCTAGGCAAGTACATCTTGCTTCCACATGAGAGCCCATTTTTATTGTTCCATTAGCTTCTCCTTATATTTTTAAGACACATTAGAACTTGTCATTTTCTATTTTGAGGCTTTAATTTTTGTACATCTAAAAATTAGTTATTTTTGGATTTTGGTGGTTTTGATCTATCAAACTTCTTTGCTTTCAAGTTTTGATGGTTCCATGTTGTAGAGAATTTTATTCTACCCAATTTTAACCTTTGAAAAGTTGGATTTGGACTTATTTTGACCAAGTTATGAACTTTTGAAGCTTTGGGTTCAAACCATGGAGTTCTTGCTGATTTGGAGAAGACAGTGAGTAGTGTACGCGAGCTTTTTAGCTTGCGCCACTGAGCTACGCGCGCTCTTCAGCGCATCGCAGTCTGACTCATACGCTACCTTTTGGAGGCGTATGACTTGCATACGCTGCCTTGATGAGGAGTCGTATGGAGTACATACGCTGTCTTGAAGAGGAGTCGTATGGAGTACATACGCTGCCTTGAAGAGGAGTCGTATGGAGTACATATGCTGCCTTGAAGAGGAGTCGTATGGAGTCCATACGCTAGCCTGACTTGAGCATAGCCTGACTTGAGCGTAGGCTGACTTGAGCATAGCCTGACTTGAGCGTAGGCTGACTTGAGCGTAGGCTGACTTGAGCGTAGTCATGATATGTTAATATTTCTGTCAAATATAGATTGTTACGTGGGATGTACCATGTGTCGTGAATTGAGTTATAGATACCCCGATTGACTGGAATTAAATCCTGAGAGTTGTAGACTCGACCCCATTGAATACTAGTTGACTTTCATGCCTTGTCACCATTGATAATGATTGTGACCTTGACTAATAATTGATCATGCGTTCCTAGTTGGAACTAAGAGACTGGCTAGTCGTCCTTTTGAATTGAATGAATGAGACACATTCATATTAATTATGAACTATTGAAATCGACTGGCTAATCTCGAATATTGGCATACAGGCACATGCAGGCTTCAATTCATTTATTATTTATTTATCTTACCAAAAAAGCATGTGTACCTTATGGTCAAGGCATGATTACTCCGTGGTTAGTTTTGATTGTTGCGTTACGCTATGTAAGACCTACAACCTGACCGTACTGGTATCATTGTAGAGTTGTGCATATCGTACCCCGTACGAAAGTACTCATTCTGAATGACCATAATCTACGATATGGTACTTCACTCACCGTAGAGACGATTAAGTTAAATAAAATAATGATTGCATGGAGAGAATGGATTCCCGAGTTCTTACATGGCAGCCCTCTTGGGACTAGTAGTGCCCGACAGGCCGGTTGGTCCCCACAGATACGACAAATCTGCCACACGGGCAGAGAGCGGTATCTGGTTATATATCTATGGAATATTTTATATTAATGACCGGCGTCCCGCTGGGACTCATCTAATTCATGATTGGCGCAATTGATTGACTGGGTAAACTAGCCTTGCTTGCGCATAGTAAGAACTGAGAAATCCTTTATTGCATAATTCTAGGATAACTTCGGACTCACAATAGCAAGCCGTAGTAGTTGCCTGGCCGTTTAAATTGATTTGTTTGTGTACTGTACCTACTCTGTTACTTAACTGAGATGATCAGAATGTCAGGACATGACGGGCCAACTTCTGTCCTTGTTTGGTTGGGAGGTTGGTTCGAAGTGTAGTGATGTTGTGTGAATCCTAGTAGATAGCAGAGATCTATTATCATATTCTCTTATTACTGGCTCCATTCCTCATATCGTGCTCCTTTGCGGTACTTGCTATTAGAGGTCTAACCTCTCTGGTTTTGCATGGCCAGATTTAGAGCCGGTCCCTGAGGATCCAGCTTACTTCTACCTCCAAGATGGTCAACACTAGAGGGATGATCGCAGGAGGACTCGGGTGGGTTCCTTACTTCCCCGCTCGTTTTGTTAAATACTTTATACCTTGCCGTTTGGCACCGACATGTTAGTCGGATTGTCTTGTACTTACTTTTACATAATTGTAATTAAGTCAGACTGCAGCTGATAACAGTTGTGTACACTTTGCTACATCATCTGGCTATGTTTTGTAAAGCCAGATATCAAGAACATTTTGACTGAGCGTTTGGAACGCCTTACTGCTTATTCTCACATGTTCTCTATTTCTGTTTCTTGTTTGAATGATTGAGACAATAGAAGTAAAGTGACCATAGGGAGACTTTCATGTAGTATGCACCCCCTCGTCTTGTAGACAGCATTGATCGTATTATATGGTATTCATCTACCCGTAATACGTAGCTGGCCGAGTCATTCCCCCGCTCTCCAGTATTCTGGTTCTGGGGCGTGACAAGGTTTTAGTGGTAGCCCATGCAGGTCTGATTTCAGACTTGTGGGGTATTTTGATTTATAGGATGTCTCAATCACACATGTTCTTCCTTGATCTCATGATTCGCTGTTCTCAACTCTAGCTTGACATTCCAGTATCCTTCGACTTCATTGATCTTTCCTGTCCGGTCGTTTGATTGTTCTCTTGTCCCTTTTCTTAGGGGCAACTCGTCCGTACCTGTCAGAGCTGGACAGCAACAACATGGACAACAACATGGATAACCTGACCATGTTGGTCAGCAACAAGGGCCAGTACTACCCCAAGAGACTATCCAAGAAGAAGTGATAGTGGAAGCAGCAGCTGGATCGCAGTATCCGGATGTTCCACCACCACCAACAGTTCCACCTACCCCTATGGAAGTAGACACACCGGCCCTTCTGGAGATCATGAGAGGAATGATGGCTAGCCCAGCAGCACATGCACGTTCAGTTACAAGAGCAGAATGTACTACTCAACGAAGGGTTGCAGACAGCTTTGGAAAGAGGGGCAAGGCCGAATTCTGGAGCATCAACCAGATTTTGCAAATTCAAACCCCCGCCGTTTTGAAGGAACGGAGGATGCCATCTCAGCAGATGCATGGCTTAAGGATATTGAGGCTATTTTGACGGCGGCTAAGGTACCGGCAGAAGAACGTGTGGATCAGGTGAAGTTGTTACTTCAGGATCTCGCACGTGATTGGTGGGAATCAGAGGAGGTAGGCATCAGACGTCCTGTAGCTTGGGACGATTTTACAGCAAGATTCAAGACAAAGTACTATGGAGTTGTGGTGCAGTTTGAGCTACAACAGAAGTTTATCAACCTCAAGCAGGCCGACAAGACGGTAGATGCTTATGCAGTGGAGTTCTGCAGATTGAGTAGGTTTGCCCCAGAGATGGTAGCGACGGAGCGCCAGAGGGCTATGAGATTTCAGCAAGGGTTTCATCTTGAGCTCTTGCAATTGATAGAGGGACATAATTACTAGACTTTTGATGAGATATTGACGGCAACCCGAAGGCATGAGATCACCATTCAGAGGATCACAGTAAGGACTGGAGGTCAGAAGAGATCTCACAGTCAGATTGAAGGAGGAGGGGGAGCAGCGTCCCGAACAACAGCACCATCCCTTGGCATTCGCATTCACGATGTGGCAATACGAGGGCCATCACCACCACCCAGGCAGCAGCAGCAGCAGAAGAAGAACCAGCAACCTCCAGCGGGCTGTACTTATTATGGGAAGATGGGGCACACTAGAGATGTGTGTCGGTCATTAAATGGACTGTGTTTGATATGTGGAAATCCAGATCATCGGATTACCACATGTCCCATGAATTCGAGGTCAGGAGGACCAGGGCAACAGTTTTCTGCTCTGCCAGCACCAGGGGCAGGGCAGTATCGAGGACCAGCGGTAGCAGTGAGACCATTGGCCCAGCGTCCGTTAATGCCACAGGCTCATATGTTTCGGCAGCAGGGACCGCCGATACAGCAACACCAGCATAGACCACCCCAGCATCATCAAGGAAGGCGCCAGCAGCAGCACCAGGCTAGGCCACAGCATAGGAACCAACAAGGAGGTCGAGGGAAGGCATTCACTCTGTCCTTGGAAGAGGCATTGGCATCAGGAGATGTTGTGGCAGGTAACATTCTCGTCGCCTCATATCCCGCAGTAGTATTGTTTGATTCGGGAGCATCATACTCATTTATATCTGCACAATTTGCGACACGGCTAGGAATGGAGTTCGAGGCATTGCCAGGAAGGTTGAATATACTCACTGGCAATGGGCTCGTAGGAGTTAGTAGAGTTATTCTAGCGTGTAGTGTTGTAGTTTGCGGGCATTCCTTACCCGCCCAGTTGATAGAATTTTCTGTTGGAAATTTTGACGTTATCTTAGGCATGGACTGGCTGAAAGACAGTCATGCGACAATAGATTGTCGTAGTGGGAGTGTATCTTTTGATATTCCAGGCATGAAGAAATTAACCTTAGTCAGATCAGAGGCAACTCAGCAAGAGCAGGGAGTAATAACGGCAATAGAAGAAGTTCAAGTTCCGAAGGTAGTTGAAGAATTTCTAGACGTGTTTCTCGAAGAACTCCCAGGTCTACCACCGGTTAGAGATATTGAGTTCAGCATAGAATTGGTACCTGAAACTAAACCAATATCAGATCGGATTTACAGAATGGCAGATTCGGAGCAGGCCAAGGTGTATCAGCACATAGAGGAATTGAAGGAGAAGAAGTTTATCCAAGCTAGCATATCACCATGGGCAGCACCAGTGGTACTTGTGGAAAAGAAGGATGGATCATCCAGATTATGCATCGATTACAGGAAGCTTAATGCGGCGACAGTAAAGAACAAGTACCCACTACCCATGATCGACGACTTGTTTGACCAGTTGAGCAGGGCTAGAGTTTTCTCCAAGATAGAGCTTCGTTCAGGGTACCATCAAGTGAGGGTTCGAAAGGAAGATATTCCCAAGACAGCATTCAGGTCGAAGTATGGACATTATGAATTCTTAGTAATGCCGTTTGGTTTGACCAATGCTCCAGCTATATTCATGGATTTGATGAACCGCATCTTTATGCCATATTTAGATCAGTTTGTCGTGGTATTTCTCGATGACATTCTCGTATACTCGGCTAGTAAAGAGGAGCATGAAGACCACCTCAGAAAAATATTGCAGGTACTGAGAGAGAACCAGTTGTATGCCAAGCTCAGCAAGTGTGAGTTCTGGATGGACCACATTTCATTTTTGGGTCACATCATATCAGGAGCTGGAGTAGCAGTAGATCCCAAGAAGGTAGAAGCAGTAGAGAGTTGGCCAGTACCCAAGACCGTAGCTGATGTACGAAGTTTCTTGGGATTGGCAGGATATTACAGAAGGTTTGTATTAGGTTTTGCAAGACTTTCAGCACCCATGACCCGCTTGACACGAAAGGATGTACCATTCGTCTGGTCGACAGAATGCCAGGAATCATTTGAGACTTTGAAGTAGAAGTTGATATCAGCGCCTATTCTTACATTGCCAGTTGGACCCGGAGGTTTTACTGTATATTATGATGCGTCAGGTAAAGGACTTGGATGTGTCCTTATGCAACATGGGAAGGTGATAGCGTATGCATCTAGGCAATTTCGGGACCATGAGAAGAATTATCCAACTCATGATTTGGAGTTTGCGGCAGTAGTATTTGCTTTGAAGCTATGGAGGCATTACTTATATGGTGACCGAGTGGACATGTACACAGACCACAAAAGTCTAAAGTACATCTTTACTCAGAAGGAGCTGAACATGAGGCAGAGAAGATGGTTAGAGCTGATCAAGGATTACGACGTTGAGCTTCAGTATCATCCAGGAAAGGCTAATGTGGTAGCAGACGCTCTCAGCAGAAGAGGCGGCGCATTTATGTTGACAATGCAGAAGCACATCTTAGAAGACCTTCAGGAGATGGGCATCGAAGTTATACTTCCTAGTGATATAGGAGTTCTGGCGAGTCTACAAGTTCAATCTGACTTGGTAGGCAGGATCAAGGCAGCTCAGGCACAAGACCCAAGGATTCAGATGCTTAGGGCAGAATGTGAGTCAGGACTCAGGAAAGAGATACAAATCCACGAAGATGGTACGCTTAGGTTTGGATCACGTCTATGTGTACCTAGTGGAGATATCAGACAGGAAGTTATGACAGAAGCTCACAGTTCTCAGTATTCTATACATCCTGGAGGGACCAAGATGTACCAAGATATCAAGCAGCACTTCTGGTAGAACAGGATGAAGAGGGAGATAGCTAGGTTTATTTCCCGTTGCTTGATATGTCAGCAAGTAAAGGCAGAACAGCAGAGGCCAGCTGGATTATTACAACCGCTTCCTATTCCGGAATGGAAGTGGGAATACATCACAATAGACTTTATGACCGGTTTACCGAGATCATCAAGTGGTAAAGATGCTATTTGGGTAATAGTAGATCGGCTTACAAAGATAGCACACTTTCTTCCTTTCAGAGTAGGACAATCTACAGAAAAGTTGGCGGAATTGTACATGCAGCAGATAGTCAGGCAGCATGGAGTCCCTGTCAGTATTGTATCAGACAGAGATACCCGTTTCACGTCACATTTCTGGAAGAGCTTACATCATAGTCTGGGCACCAAGTTAAGATTTAGCACGGCTTACCATCCACAGACGGACGGCCAATCAGAAAGGACAATTTAGACTTTGGAAGATATGTTACGAGATTGCACCCTAGATTTTGGAGGATCTTGGGAAAGCCACCTGCACTTAGTTGAGTTTTCATATAACAACAGTTATCAAGCCAGTATCCAGATGGCGCCATTTGAAGCTCTATATGGTAAGAAGTGTAGGTCGCCACTAGCATGGGATGATATCGGGGACAGAAAGATGTTAGGCCCGGAAATGATTGTTCAGACAGTTGAATTGGTTAAAGGAATTAGAGAGCGACTTCGAGTTGCGCAGGATCGACATCGTCATTGGGCGGACCAGCATCGTAAGCCGCTAGAGTTTTCTATTGGAGACCACGTATTCTTACGGATCTCACCTACCCGTGGGGTCATTAGATTTGGCGTTCGCCGGAAGTTGAGTCCGCGATACGTAGGACCATTCATTATCCTTGATAGGGTAGGCGATGTTGCTTATCGTTTATCCCTTCCACCTTCGTTACGAGAGGTGCATGACGTATTTTATGTATCTCAATTGCGAAGGTATGTATCGGACGCCAGCCATATTCTTGATCATTCTGAGTTGGTTGTTGGTACCAACTTGTCTTACGAGGAGCAGCCGGTGTCCATTTTGGACCGGAGAGAAAAGATACTCAAGACCCGAACAATTAGTCTTGTCCGGGTTGCTTGGGGTCATCACTCATTAGGAGAGTCAACGTGGGAACGTGAGAATGATATCCGATCACGGTATCCACATCTGTTTGACTTACAAGGTATATTTCTTCCCGTGTACATTGATTGTCTTAACTCCGCATGCTAGTCGTCCTATGAGTAGAAATTACTTGATATCGTAGATTGTTAAATATAGATATGTTACTTGCTATGGACATTGTAAAATGATTGCTTACTTAAATTGCTTGTACTAGTTTGGCCTTGATATTCCTATCCTGCTTGGATTTAAAATTTCGAGGACGAAATTTTTCTAAGGAGGGTAGAGATGTCACTCCCCGTTCCCAGAATACATATTTTTAATACATGTACTGCTTTAATATATTTATATAAATATTTATCATGTATTTTTTTGTATTTAAATCTCTTTAAATTTATGTTAATTAATTTCCTGTAATTAATTTTCTGTATTTTATTTTCTGCTTTTATTCTCTGCTTTAGCTTACTTTAGGTGGCCTAGGTTGGTTTATTTTTGGGTTATGGTGGTTCATCATGAACCGAACCCACCATCACCATTTAAAGCCCCAATCCTTTCTCTCTCTCTTCATTACTTCTCCTTCTCATTTACTCTTCTTCTTCTTCTTCATAACTCCCTCTACCTACCAACTCCTAGGCAAGTACATCTTGCTTCCACATGAGAGCCCATTTTTATTGTTCCATTAGCTTCTCCTCATGTTTCTAAGACACATTAGAACTTGTCATTTTCTATTTTGAGGCTTTAATTTTTGTAGATCTAGAAATTAGTTATTTTCGGATTTTGGTGGTTTTGATCTATCAAACTTCTTTGCTTTCAAGTTTTGATGGTTCCATGTTGTAGAGAATTTTATTCTACCCAATTTTGACCTTTGAAAAGTTAGATTTGGACTTATTTTGACCAAGTTATGGACTTTTAAAGCTTTGGGTTCAAACCATGGAGTTCTTGCTGATTTGGAGAAGACAGTGAGCAGTGTACGCGAGCTTTTTAGCTTGCGCCACTGAAGCTGCGTACGCTCTTTAGCGTATCGTAGTCTGACTCATATGCTGCCTTTTGGAGGCGTATGACTTGCATACGCTGCCTTGCTGAGGAGTCGTATGGAGTACATATGCTGCCTTGAAGAGAAGTCGTATGGAGTACATACGCTGCCTTGAAGAGGAGTCGTATGGAGTACATACGCTGTCTTGAAGAGGAGTCGTATGGAGTACATACGCTGCCTTGAAGAGGAGTTGTATGGAGTCCATACGCTAGCCTGACTTGAGCGTAGCCTGACTTGAGCGTAGGCTGACTTGAGCGTAGCCTGACTTGAGCGTAGGCTGACTTGAGCGTAGCCTGACTTGAGCGTAGGCTGACTTGAGCATAGGATGACTTGAGCGTAGGCTGACTTGAGCGTAGGCTGACTTGAGCGTAGGCTGACTTGAGCGTAGTCATGGTGTGTTAATATTTTTGTCAAATATAGATTGTTACGTGGGATGTACCATGTGTCGTGAATTGAGTTATAGATACCCCGATTGACTGAAATTAAACCCTGAGAGTTGTAGACTCGACCCCACTGAATACTAGTTGACTTTCATGCCTTATCACCATTGATAATGATTGTGACCTTGACTAATATTTGATCATGCGTTCCTAGTTGGAACTAAGAGACTGGCTAGTCGTCCTTTTGAATTGAATGAATGAGACACATTCATATTAATTATGAACTATTGAAATCGACTGGCTAATCCCGAATATTGGCATACAGGCACATGCAGGCTTCAATTTATTTATTATTTATTTATCTTACCAAAGAAGAATATGTACCTTATGGTCAAGGCATGATTACTCCGTGGTTAGTTTTGATTGTTACATTACGCTATGTAAGACCTACAACCTGACCGCACTGGTATCATTGTAGAGTTGTGCATATCGTACCCCGTACGAAAGTACTCATTCTGAATGACCATGATCCACGGCATGGTACTTCACTCAACGTAGAGACGATTAAGTTAAATAAAATAATGATTGCATGGAGAGAATGGATTCCCGAGTTCTTATATGGCAGCCCTCTTGGGACTAGTAGTGCCCGACAGGCCGGTTGGTCCCCACAGATACTGTAAATCTGCCACACGGGCAGGGAGCGGTAACTAGTTATATTATCTATGGAATATTGTATATTAATGACGGGCGTCCCGCTGGGACTCGTCTAATTCATGATTGACGTAATTGATTGACTGGGTAAACTAGCCTTGCTTGTGCATAGTAAGAACTGAGAAATCCTTTATTGCATAATTCCAGGATAACTTGGGACTCACAATAGCAAGCCGTAGTAGTTGTCTGGCCGTTTAAATTGATTTGTTTGTGTACTGTACCTACTCTGTTACTTAACTGAGATGATCAGAATGTCAGGACATGACGGGCCAACTTCTGTCCTTGTTTGGTTGGGAGGTTGGTTCGAAGTGTAGTGATGTTGTGTGAATCCTAGTAGATAGCAGAGATCTATTATCATATTCTCTTATTACTGGCTCCATTCCTCATATCGTGCTCCTTTGCGGTACTTGCTATTAGAGGTCTAACCTCTCTGGTTTTGTATGGCCAGATTTAGAGCCGGTCCCTGAGGATCCAGCTTACTTCTACCTCCAAGATGGTCAACACTAGAGGGATGATCGCAGGAGGACTCGAGTGGGTTCTTTACTTCCCCGTTCGTTTTGTTAAATACTTTATACCTTGCCGTTTGGCACCGACATGTTAGTCGGATTGTCTTGTACTTTCTTTTACATAATTGTAATTAAGTCAGACTGCAGCTGATAACAATTGTGTACATTTTGCTACATCATCTGGCTATGTTTTGTAAAGCCAGATATCAAGAACATTTTGACTGAGCGTTTGGGACGCCTTACTGCTTATTCTCACATGTTCTCTATTTCTGTTTCTTGTTTGAATGATTGAGACAATAGAAGTAAAGTGACCATAGGGAGACTTTCATGTAGTATGCACCCCCTCGTCTTGTAGACAGCATTGATCGTATTATACGGTATTCATCTACCCGTAATACGTAGCTGGCCGAGTCATTCCCCCGCTCTCCAGTATTCTGGTTCTGGGGCGTGACATTTTATTTATAGAAAAATATGTATACCAGCCTTATATTAATTTACATCAATATGTATAGACTTGTTCCATGGTTTGGCTCTCGAAACGAAGAATCCTTAGTAAATATTACTTCTGGAAAAATACTAATAATTATGTAAATTTATGTGTTTCATATCAAAATATGTACAACAATTAATTTAGATAAGTCCCATTAAGTTCCGAGGCATATGGACACATAGAATTTATGAGTTTTCGGTGTTCCGACATTATGGTGACAAGTCTGGATTTTATAAAAATAGTAAACCTCAATAAAATAGTACAAAAGTATATTCAGTGGAAAGCTTATGATGTCTAGATTCTTACCAAAAATATAGGAAGGGTCGAAGTGGTCCAGAAGTTGACAAAAACTTGCACACGAAAGATTTGGTTCAGTCTGGACACCTTTTCGTAGAACGGACGTCCCGAACCATAAAGAACTTCGTGAGTAGCAAATTGGACATGAAAATAGACACATATCTTTCCATTAGTTTTGGTTTCACAAGAAGATGATGATGAAAAGTATACGAAATCCTAGAACAAAGTTGTCGTTGCTCCTCGGGGCTTGCTAGGACGTGAGAGGAGTGTCTTGGGGTCACGTGTGAGGTGGTAGAAGGGGGTGGAAAGGTGCTAGAACTTGGAGGTCAGATGGAGAAATCGAACAATTGCGGTTTATGAAAGGTTTCGAGAAATAGGTTTTCGAGGTTCAGTTTTTACATATTATATATATATAATATATTCAAAAATCTAGACAAAATGTGAGGTTTAAGTAGGGAAAAGTCTTGGGAAAGATCTAAACTTGGTTTGGTAGGATTTGGAGGAGATTTGATAGTTTAAATCAAAGGTATATCTCAAAGAGATTTGATTGGGTCCAAATTAGAAAAGTTGTTATAGAGTTGGTTTAAAATAGATTTGAATTGATATGACTGTAATTAATCCATAAGAAATTCAGTCTAAAATAAGTCTAATAGGTTAGGATACCTTAGAATAGGCTCATTGAACCTCAATTGGTCTAGTTTTGGGTCAGTGGAATTATTTGGATCGAAACTAGTCCAATAAGTCTATAGTTAAGTCTTGTGTGCCATTTTAAAATAAATAGCACGTGGAAACTCGATTGAGTAGCGCACCATTGGCATGTTGTGTAGTGTCACGACCCGCACCCACTGTGAGGGTACGAGTGCGTAACAACGCCCAGCCTACGCCACAGTGTCGACGGTAGAACGTTGTTCTAGGTCACTATCTAACCAGCAACTCACGCAATTATATAATGTACTTGTCAAAATCTTAACTCCGAACGGAGGACAAGTATAGATATAATGTAATCTCAATCACAGTCTAAGCACGATATGATAATACAGAAGATTATAACTAAGACTGAAAACAACAATAAAACCAACTACTAAATAATATAATCTCTAACAATCTCAAACAACATGTCTCAACTTATTTACAATTCAAGTTCTAAAACATAAAATCTAAACCAAGTCACTAGCTAATCTTCCGATCACTCCTGAGTGTCGGGGCCAAAGGTAGCTAAGCCGTCTCCTGGTCCATAATAAGTAGGGCAAGTGTCCTCAGGGCAATCATCTGTAAAATTTCAACAGGTCCAGTCAGGACAGGAACGAGCACAATCTCATCTAGAAAACCCAAGTAAATGACAGAGAACTATAAAGCAGTTATAGACAGTTGTATTGATGAACATGGCAGTTTATATTCAGGTGATGGTATAGAAAGACAGATAAAGTACAAGGAAAGTAAGGTAACTAAACAAGAGAAGAATCATGGCAATAAAGACTGTAAAGTAAAAGCTAGCTGAACCAGGATAACATGATATAAGTCCAGACAGTAAATGTAGACAAGTAACTCCAATGTAAGTCCAGTACAAGACGAATCTAATACAAGATGAATCCAGTACGGGACGATTCCAGTCATAGTGATCAATGATTCCAGGGTGAGTCCAGCTTATACTCTAACAGTGTGTTTTAAAATACCGAGATCGACATGTAAACGACTGTAGGTAATACGGCACATCACACACCTGGCCGGGTGTGAGATGGCTATCATTCCAGTAGATTCCAGTAGATTCCAGTAGATTCAAGTTGGAAGATTCCAGATTGGGGTATGTCTACATGTCTTACTCAAGTATTTCCCCTTCCAGCAAGTACAAATGATTCCAGAATACGACACGAAAATCGAGATGAGTCCAGCCAAATATGATGATACCAGCAAGTGATTCCAGGGTGATTCCAGTAATAGAAGCCAGACATGATGATACCAGTAATAGAGGTCAGACAATATGGTATGTGTGTCGCATACACGAATCCAGAAATATCCATACATGTGGTAACAGTGAATCACATACAACTAACTAGAATTAAAGTACAGTAATTGACAAATAAATGAGAAAACTATCAGAGAATGTAATCGCCTGATACTCTGAAAAGAGTAATATAATATCAGATGCCTGCACCGGAGTCACAATGTCCTAAACAGAGTAATACAGGTTAAAATGTGTTTAAAAATAAGATAAATGAAGTTTATGATGCAATCTACATGACTTCTAGGCCAATCTAGGTCAAAGTCAACTCTAAGTCAAACCTGGTCAACTGTCTAGGTCAAACTAGGTCCAAGTCAAACTTGGTCAACTCTGGGTCAACCCTAGCCAATTGGTTAATACCTTTGCTAAACGAGGTCAATCCTAGGTTTTTGAACCATACCTTGTTATATCAAGGTATCTAGCCTATACTAGGCTAATACCCTATATTTCCACTTATCTAATATACCTATAGGCTTATGTAGCCTTATCCTAACTAATATTCCTTCATCCCACTTGTTACCTAGACATCCCTCACATAGGTATTCTCCTATACTAACATATGTATCCTACTTGATACTAATACATATAGGACTGGTCACATTGACACCATACAGATAAAAGGGAACTGATATATTATCAGCCCCTCACACAAAACCCGATACACTCAAATTCCCCTTCCTTAATCCTTCACTTACCTCTAGTTATCTAACATTATATATATACACTACACATAAACCCTCATGTTTGAACCCTCACATTACTCATCAAGCCTCTTCTCCTTTACTAAATAACCTCTACACATATTCTTATACCTGATCCTTTATCTCCCTTATTTATCAATTAACTAAGACACTAGGCCCCATCTATAGGAAATTATATATAAGGATACATCCAATCAGTTATGCAGCTGATACCAATTCACAATGGAATTGATACTCAAAGAGTATGTGGAATGAACTATGAGTCCAAAAGCTGGACTGAACATACATTGCAACATAGACTAATCATGGAAAGGGACTGAACAAAATAGGCCAAGGGACTGACCTCAAAGCAATGGTTGATACAAACCAAATTAGCTAAGGACTGAACTCAAATAAAGAACAAGGGACCGAGCCAATTGCAAGTTTAAACTAATGTCCTTGACTGAACCAAAGGAATTCACAATAAGGACTAAGCATTAACAGGTAGGGACTGACTAACTGGGATGGTTAACAAGGGACTGAAATAAGGGATCAAAGACTGAACAAGGATATAAAATTCAGCCAACATTGTTGGGACAGATCATTCAAGGCTAGCAATGGCAATGAGTGAATGAGTGTGTATATGTGCTATGACAAATTTTGTGTGTGTGTATATATGATAGTGTGTATTAGGGAACAGTTTCTCAGGAAACAGTGAACTAATCACAGATTTTTGGGTGTGTGTGTGGATACACAGGAAAATAGTGTTCAGGATTTTATTTATGTGTGTGTACTGCATAAGGAGAAAAACAGTAAAATGTGTAATATCTGTGATACCTAGTAGTTCTCAGGATTTTAGTCTACATGGGTGAGAGTGTAATGTGTGTGTGGGTGAAACTCAGTTAAAACAGTGCAAGATTCAAGTGTGAGTGTCTAAGTGATATGGGAGAACAGTGGATGTGTGTGTGTGTATGACTACAAGGTGAAAAGATATTGTTCTCAGGTTTTCAGTTAGGGAATTCTCAGTTTTTATAAGGAAAAGTAAGTTCAATATGAGCATGTGAATTCTCAGTTTTAGTTTCTTGATCAATTGTCAGTTTCAATAGTGAATCAACATGTTCAACCCAAACCTAATCTCAGGAATGGTGACAGTGCAAAACAGAAAAAAAATGAGAACCAAGGACAGTTCATAAATCAGTCTAAACCCAATTTGAAAACCCAACAATCTCATTTAACTCATCACTGTCAGTTTCATTGAACTGATACTTGAAAATCCCCATTTCGAACCCAATGAAACTCACACAAAATTGAATTAAAAATAGCAAGACACGTGTACAGTCATAGGGACATGTCCCATGTGTCCAATGGGACACCAACGAGTCCAAGAATCAGGACACGAGGTGTCCAAACCCAAATCGAAACATTGTCAGAAAACAGGAATTCCCAGTCCTTGTGCACACGTGCACATGGTTCTATCACACGACACAGGCCACGTGGAGACACGTGGCCGTGCACACGTGTCCACCTAGACTAGGGGGACGTGTCCAAGTGCCTGTCCCGTATCCACGTGGTGTCTACGTGTCGATACGAGAACGTATCAGTGGATCGAAATTCGCGTGTGTGCGTATCAGGGAATTCAATGCGGGCTCGAGAACTTTCTCGAATCGCAACCAAGTGTCACGAAACTTGGTGAGGGTCTAGTCAGACATGGGCCCCATCACCTCGTCAAATTTCACGTGTCCTAGTGAAGTGTCGTGTCCTGTGTCAGCCCCGAAATATAGGGAATGCACACAGCGTGCACGAGCAGTGTGAGGTCGGTGCGTGATTGATTTCTCCGCGCACACTGAACGAGGACCCACAAAATTTTGTAGGAGTCCTGTCAGTCACTACGGCCACGTACACACCAAATTTGGTGTCACTAAGTATCGTGTCCAATAAGAAATCGGACACGGGCAGCAGGGCACCCGACCGAGCCCCCGTGCTGCGTGTCCAGCACAAATTACGACACGAAAACGACACCAAACATGACTCAGTCTTCACAAAAATTCATATACATTTATAGATCTACAAATTCATATAATTAGTTTTGGAAAATACAAAAATTCATTTCATTGCGATATTTCGTCGAACACGTAAGCACACACATAGACACGTGTCCGATACGGACACCAAATGGACACGAAATCCTACCAAACTCGAAGGACAGCTAGGGGACTCCTAGATCTAGCCCTAAATGCAAAGAAAACGGAATTAAAATACAATTTAAGGGATTTTACCTATAGGTGCTGTCACGCTCCAGAACCAGAATACTGGAGAGCGGAGGAATGACTCAGCCAGCTACGTATTACGGGTAGATGAATACCGTATAATACGATCAATACTGTCTAATAAGACGAGGGGGTGCATACTACATAAAAGTCACACTATGGTCACTTCACATCTATTGTCTCAATCATTCAAACACGAAACAGAAATAGAGAACATGTAAGATAAAGCAGTAAGGCGTCCCAAACGCTCAGTCAAAATGTTCTTGATATCTGGCTTGACAAAACATAGCCAGATGACGAAGCAAGGTATACACAATTGTTTATCAGCTGCAGCCTGACTTAGTTACAATTATGTAAAATTAAGTACCAGACGATCCGACTAACATGTCGGTGCCAAACGGCAAAATATGAAGTAAGTAACAAAACGAGCGGGGAAGTAAGGAACCCACTCGAGTCCTCCTGCGATCATTCCTCTAGTATTGACCATCTTGGAGGTGGAAGTAAGCTGAGACCTCGGGAACCGGCTCTAGATCTGGCCATGCAAAACCAGAGAGGTTAGACCTCTAATAGCAAGTACCGCAAGGAAGCACGATATGAGGAATTTAAACCAGTAACTAAGAAAATATAATAATAGATCTCTGTTTGCTACTGGGATTCACATAACGTCACGACACTTCGAGCCAACCTCCCAACCAAACAAGGACAGAAGTTGGCCCGTCATGTCTCGACACTCTTATCATCTCAGTTAGTCAACAGAGTAGGTACAGTACACAACCAAATCAATTTAAACGGCCATGCAACTACTACAGCTTGCTATTGTGGGTTCCAAGTTATCTTGGAATTATACGATAAATGATTTCTCAGTTCTTACTATGTACAAGCAAGGCTAGTCTACCCAGTCAATCAATTGCGCCAATCATGAATTAGACGAGTCCCAGCGGGACGTCCGTCATTAATATACAATAAATAATATAAGCAGATACCGCTCCCTGCCCGTGTGACAGATTTACAGTATCTGTGGGAACCAGCCGGCCTGTCGGGCACTGATAGTCCCAAAGAGGGCTGCCATGTAAGAACTCGGGAATCCATTCTCTCCATGCAATCATTATTTTATTTAACTTAGTAACCTCTATGTTAAGCGAAATCCCATGCCGTGGATCATGGTCATTCAGAATGAGTACTTCCGTACAAAGTACGATATGCCCAACTCTATAACGATACCTGTGCGGTTAGGTCGTAGGTCTTACATAGCGTAATGCAACAATCAAAACTAATCATGGAATAAATCATGCCTTGACCATAAAGTACACATGCTGCTTTTGTAGAAAAATAAATAAATTGAAGCCTGCATATACCTGTATGCCAATATTCGGGATCGGCCAATCGATTACAATAGTTCATAATTAATATGAACGTGTCTCATTCATTCAATTCAATAAGACGACTAGCCAGTCTCTTAGTTCCAACTAGGAACGCATGATCAATTATTAGTCAAGGTCACAATCAATATCAATCAATGTTAATTTGGGACAAGAATCAGTCAAAAGGCATCATGGGCTAGAGTTCATGCGGTCGGAAAATTATAGAAGTTCATGCGGCTGAGAATGCATATGTGGTCAGGATCTCATGCGGCCAGGAAGTCCCATGCGGCCACGGAAAACAGCAGCATGCGACCACGGAAAACAGCATGTGCCAGAAAACAGCATGCGCCAAGAGACAGCATGTGCCAGGAAACAGCATGCGCCAGAAAACATCATGCGCCAGGAAACATCATGCACCAGAAAACAGCATGCGCCAGGACAAATGCGCCAGAAAACAGCATGCGCCAGGAAACAGCATACGCCATGACAGCATGCGCCAGCAAACAGCATACAACAGCTTTTTGCCAGCAAACAGCATGCACCAGAAAACAGCATGTGCCATGACAGCATGCGCCAGAAAATAGCATGCGCCAGCAAACAGCATGGCAACAGTATTTTGCCAGCAAACAGCATGCGCAAGGAAACAGCATACGCCAGAAAACAGCATGCGCCAGCAAACAGCATAGCAACAGTGTTTTGTCAGCAAACAGCATGCGCCAGGAAACAGCATGTGCCAGGACAGCATGCGCCAGAAAATAGCATGCGCCAGCAAACAGCATGGCAGCAGTATTTTGCCAGAAAACAGCATGCGCCAGGAAACAGCATGCGTCAGGACAGCATGCGCCATAAAACAGCATGTGCCAGCAAACAGCATGGCAACAGTATTTTGCCAGCAAACAGCATGCGCCAGGAAACAGCATGCGCCAGGACAGCATGCGCCAGAAAACAGCATGCGCCAGCAAACTGCATGGCAACAGTATTTTGCCAGCAAACAGCATGCGCCAGGAAACAGCTTGCGCCAGGACAGCATGCGCCAGAAAACAGCATACGCCAGCAAACAGCATGGCAACAGTGTTTTGCCAGCAAACAGCATGTACTGCTCATCTTCTCCAACCAGTCTCCAATGGCCATGAAAACCCATGAACCAAAAGACCATAAATCACTCAAAATAAGTCAAAATCAGGACTTCCAATAGTCAAAATTAGGTAGAATCAAATTTCCTACAACATGGAACCATCAAAACTTAAAAAATAACAAAGTTACTAGACCAAAACCTAAAAATTCTAAAAATGTATTAAACTTAGATCTACATAAAATGAGCCATGGGAATTAAAAATACTAAGTACTAAAGTGTCTAAGAATCTTGAGAGGAAGACAATAGAACAATAAAAATGGAAATCCATCAAGAAGCAAGTTGGCACTTGCCTAGCCCTCCTAGGTTGGTGGGGGAGTTATGAGGAAGAAGAAGAATAATAAGAAGAAGTAATAAAGAGAGAGAGAGAAAGGGGATGAGGCTTTAAATGAAGGAGTGGTGGTAGGTGGGGAGTTGGGTTCATGTTGAACCATCCAAGGCCGGAAAATAAACCAACTCGGGCCGAACCCAAAAGCAAGCAAAAATTAAAATACAGAAGGTAAAATGCAAAAAAATCATTAGCAGGAAATTAAAAGAATTTAAATACAGAACAATACATGATAAATATTAAATAAGTACATTCCAGCAGTACATGTATTTAGAATACGTATTCCAAAAATGGGAAGTGACATCTCTACCCTCCTTAGAAAAATTTCGTCCTCGAAATTTCAAATCCAAGCATGATAGAAACATCAGAGCTAAACTAATCTAAGTATAAGCAATTTGAGTAAGCAATCATTCTACAATGCCAATAGCAAGTAACATATCTATGTTTAACTATCGACGATAGGAGTTAAGACAATCAAGGTATACAGAAAGAGATATACCTTGTGAGTCAAACAGGTGCGGGTACCGTGATCGGATGTCATCCTCACGTTCCCACGTTGACTCCCCTAAAGAGTGATGACCCCAAGCAACACGGACAAGACTAATTGTTCGGTTCTTGAGTATCTTCTCTCTTCGGTCCAAAATAGACACATGCTATTCCTCGTAAGACAGGTTGGTACCAACAACCAGCTCAGAATGATCAAGGATATGGCTTGGGTCCGATACATACCTACGTAACTGAGATACATGGAACATGTCATGCACCTCTCGTAACGAAGGTGGAAGAGATAAACGATAAGCAACTTTGCCTATCCGATCAAGGATAACAAACGGGCCCACGTACCGCGGACTCAACTTCCCGCGAATGCCAAATCTAATGACCCCACGGGTAGGTGAGATCCGTAAGAACACGTGGTCCCCAACGGAAAACTCTAGCGGCCTACGATGCTGGTCCGCCCAATGACGATGCCGATCCTGCGCAACTCGAAGTCGCTCTCTAATTTTCTTGACCACTTCAATTGTCTGGACAATCATTTTCGGGCCTAACTTCTTCCTCTCTCCGATATCATCCCATACCAGTGGCGACCTACACTTCTTACCATATAGTGCTTCAAATGGCGCCATCTGGATACTGGCTTGATAACTGTTGTTGTATGAGAATTCGACTAAGTGCAGGTGGCTCTCCCAAGATCCTCCAAAATCCAGAGTGCAAGCTCGCAACATGTCTTCCAAAGTCTTAATTGTTCTTTCTGATTGCCCGTCTGTCTGGGGATGGTAAGCCGTGCAAAATTTTAATTTGGTACCCAGACTATGATGTAAGCTCTTCCAGAAATGTGATGTAAAACGGATATCTCTGTCTGACACAATACTGACAGGGACTCCATGCTGTCTGACTATCTGCTGTATATACAACTCTGCCAACTTTTCTGTAGATTGCCCTACTCTGAAAGAAAGAAAGTGTGCCACCTTTGTAAGCCGATCTACTATCACCCAAATAGCATCTTTACCACTTGGTGATCTCGATAAACCTGTCACAAAGTCCATTGTAATATGTTCCCATTTCCATTCCGGAATAGGAAGTGGTTGCAATAACCCAGCTGGCCTCTGCTGTTCTGCCTTCACTTGCTGACATACCAAGCAACGGAAAACAAATCTAGCTATCTCCCTCTTCATCCCGTTCCACCAGAAGTGCTGTTTGATATCTTGGTACATCTTGGTCCCTCCAGGATGTATAGAATACTGAGAACTGTGAGCTTTTGTCATAACCTCCTGTCTGATATCTCCACTAGGCACACATAGGCGCGATCCAAACCTAGGGGTACCATCTTCATGAATTTGCATCTCCTTCCTGAGTCCTGACTCACATTCTGCTCTAAGCTTCTGAATCCTTGGGTCCTGTGCCTGAGCTGTCTTGATCCTGTCTACCAAGTCGGATTGAACTTGTAGACTTGTTAGAACTCCTACATCACTAGGAAGTATAACTTCGATGCCCATCTCCTGAAGGTCTTCTAAGATGTGCTTCTGGGTTGTCAACATAAATACGCCGCCTCTCCTGCTAAGAGCGTCTGCTACTACATTAGCCTTGCCTGGATGATACTGAAGCTCTACGTCGTAATCCTTGATCAACTCCAACCATCTTTTCTGCCTCATGTTCAGCTCCTTCTGAGTAAAGATGTACTTCAGACTTTTGTGGTCTGTGTACATGTCCACTCGATCACTATATAAGTAATGCCTCCATAGCTTCAAAGCAAATACTACTGCCGCCAACTCCAAGTCATGAGTTGGGTAATTCTTCTCGTGGTCTCGAAGTTGCCTAGATGCATATGCTATCACCTTCTCATGTTGCATAAGGACACATCCAAGTCCTTTACCTGACGCGTCACATTATACAGTGAAACCTCCGGGCCCAACTGACAATGTAAGAATAGGTGCTGATATCAACTTCTGCTTCAAGTTCTCAAATGATGCTTGACATTCTGCCGACCAGAAGAATGGTATATCCTTTCGTTTCAAGCGGGTCATGGGTGCTGAAAGTCTTACAAAGTCTGCTACGAATCTCCTGTAATATCCCACCAATCCCAAGAAACTCCGCACATCTGCTACGGTCTTGGGTACTGGCCAACTCTCTACTGCTTCTACCTTCTTGGGATCCACTGCTACTCCAGCTCCTGATACGATGTGCCCCAAAAATGAAATGTGGTCCGACCAAAACTCACACTTGCTGAGCTTGGCATACAACTGGTTCTCTCTCAGAACCTGTAACACTTTTCGAAGGTGGTCTTCATGCTTCTCTTTACTAACAGAGTAGACGAGAATGTCGTCAAGAAACACAACGACAAATTGATCTAAGTATGGCATAAAGATGTGGTTCATCAAATCCATAAATATTGCTGGAGTATTGGTCAAACCAAACGGCATTACCAAGAATTCATAATGCCCATACTTCGACCTGAATGCTGTCTTGGGAATATCCTCCTTCCGAACCCTCACTTGATGATACCCTGAACGAAGATCTATCTTGGAGAAAACTCTAGCTCTGCTCAACTGATCAAACAAGTCGATCCTGGATAGTGGGTACTTGTTCTTTACTGTTGCCGCGTTAAGCTTCCTGTAATCGATGCACAATCTGGATGACCCATCCTTCTTCCCCACAAGTACCACTGGTGCTGTCCATGGTGATATGCTAGCTTGGATGAACTTCTTCTCCTTCAGTTCCTCTATGTGCTGATATACCTTGGCCTGTTCTGAATCCGCCATTCTGTAAACTCGATCTGATATCGGTTTAGTTCCAGGTACCAATTCTATGCTGAACTCAATATCCCTAACCGGTGGTAGACCTGGAATTTCTTCGGAAAATACGTCTAGAAACTCTTCAACTACCTTCGGAACTTGAACTTCTTCCATTGCCGTCACTACTCCCTGCTTTTGTTGAGTTGCCACTGATCTGACTAAGGTGAACCGCTTCATGCCTGGAATATCAAAAGATACACTCCCTCTACGATAATCTATTGTCGCATGACTGTCTTTCAGCCAGTCCATACCTAAGATAACGTCGAAATTTCCAACAGAAAATTCTATCAACAGGGCGGGTAAGGAATGCCCGCAAACTACAACGCTACATGCTAGAATAACTCTACTAACTCCTACGAGCCCATTACCAGTGAGTATATTCAACCTCCCTGGCAATGCCTCGAACTTTATTCCTAGCCGTGTTGTAAATTATGCAGATATAAATGAGTGTGATGCTCCCGAATCAAACAATGCTACTGCGGGATATGAGGCGACGAGAATGTTACCTGCCACAACATCTTCCGATGCTAATGCCTCCTCCAAGGACAGAGTGAATGCCTGTCCTCGACCTTCTTGTTGGTTCCCATGTTGCGGCCTAGCCTGGTGCTGCTGCTGGCCCCTGCCTTGATAATGCTGGGGTGGTCTATGCTGGTGCTGTTGCATCGACGGTCCCCTACTGCCGAAACATCTGAGCCTGTGTCATGAACGGGCGTTGTGCCAACGGTCTCACTGCTACCACTGGTCCTCGATACTGTCCTGCCCCTGGTGCTGGCAGAGCAGGAAATTGTTGCACTGGTCCTCCTGACCTCGAATTCATAGGACAGGTAGTAACCCGATGATCTAGATTTCTACATATCAAACACTGTCCGTTTAATGTCCGACAAACATCTCTAGTGTGTCCTACCTTTCCACAATAAGTACAGCCTGTTGGGGGTTGCTGGTTCTTTCTCTGTTGCTGTTGCTGCTGCCTTGGTGGTGCTGCTGGCCCTCGTATTGCCACATCGTGGATGCGAATGTCAAGGGATGGTGCTGTTGTTCGGGGCGCTACTCCCCCTCCTCCTTCAATCTGACTGTGGGATTTCTTCTGACCTCCAGTCCTTGCCGTGATCCTCTGAATGGTGATCTCATGCCTTCGGGTTGCCGCCAATACCTCATCGAAAGTCGGATAATTGTGCCCCACTATCAATTGTAAGAGCTCAAGATGAAACCCTTGCTGGAACCTCATAGCCCTCTGGCTCTCCGTTGCTACCATCTCTGGGGCGAACCTACTCAATCTGCAGAACTCCGCTGCATAAGCATCTACCGTCTTGCCGGCCTGCTTGAGGTTGATAAACTTCCTTTGTAGCTCAAACTGTGCCACAACTCTATAGTACTTCGTCTTGAACCGTGCAGTAAAATCGTCCCAAGCAACAGGACGTCTGATGCCTACTTCCTCTGATTTCCACCAATCACGTGCGAGATCTTGAAGTAACAACGTCACTTGATCCACACGTTCTTCCGCCGGCACCTTAGCTGTTATCAAAATAGCCTCAACATCCTTAAGCCAGGCATCTGCTGAGATGGCATCTTCCGTGCCCTCGAAACGGCGGGGGTTGTACTTGCAAAACCTGGTTGATGCTCCTGAATCTGTCCTTGCCCCTCTATCCAATGCCGTCTGCAATCCTTGGTTGAGGAGTACATTCTGTTCTTGCAACTGAGTGTGCATGCGCTGCTAGGCTAACATCTGGTGTTGCTTAGTAGCCATCATCCCTCTCATGATCTCCAGAAGGGCTGGTGTGTCCACTTCCATAGGGGTCGGTGGAACTATGGGTGGTGTAGGAACCTCCGGATACTGCGGTCCGGCTGCTGGTTCCACTATCACTTCTTCTTGGATAGTCTCTTGAGGTAGTACTGGTCCTTGTTGCTGATCAACATGGTCAGGTTGCCCATGTTGCCCTTGTTGTTGCTGTCCAGTTCTGACAGATACAGACGAAGTGCTCCTAAGGAAAGGGACAAGAGAGCAATCAAACGATCGGACATGGAGGATCAATGAAGCCGAAGGATACGGGAATGTCAAGCTAGGATTGAGAACAACGAATCATGAGATCAGGGGGGAACATGTGTGATTGAGACATCCAATAAATCAAAATACCCACAAGTCTGAAATCAGACCTGCATGGGCTACCACTCAAACCTTGTCACTCCCCAGAACCAGAATACTGGAGAGCGGGGGAATGACTCAGCCAGCTACGTATTACGGGTAGAGGAATACCGTATAATACGATCAATGCTGTCTAATAAGACGAGGGGGTGCATACTACATAAAAGTCACACTATGGTCACTTCACATCTATTGTCTCAATCATTCAAACACGAAACAGAAATAGAGAACATGTAAGATAAAGCAGTAAGGCGTCCCAAACGCTCAGTCAAAATGTTCTTGATATCTGGCTTGACAAAACATAGCCAGATGACGAAGCAAGGTATACACAATTGTTTATCAGCTGCAGCCTGACTTAGTTACAATTATGTAAAATTAAGTACCAGACGATCCGACTAACATGTCGGTGCCAAACGGCAAAATATGAAGTAAGTAACAAAACGAGCGGGGAAGTAAGGAACCCACTCGAGTCCTCCTGCGATCATTCCTCTAGTATTGACCATCTTGGAGGTGGAAGTAAGCTGAGACCTCGGGAACCGGCTCTAGATCTGGCCATGCAAAACCAGAGAGGTTAGACCTCTAATAGCAAGTACCGCAAGGAAGCACGATATGAGGAATTTAAACCAGTAACTAAGAGAATATAATAATACATCTCTGTTTGCTACTGGGATTCACATAACGTCACGACACTTCGAGCCAACCTCCCAACCAAACAAGGACAGAAGTTGGCCCGTCATGTCTCGATACTCTTATCATCTCAGTTAGTCAACAGAGTAGGTACAGTACACAACCAAATCAATTTAAACGGCCATGCAACTACTACAGCTTACTATTGTGGGTTCCAAGTTATCTTGGAATTATACGATAAATGATTTCTCAGTTCTTACTATGTACAAGCAAGGCTAGTCTACCCAGTCAATCAATTGCGCCAATCATGAATTAGACGAGTCCCAGCGGGACGTCCGTCATTAATATACGATAAATAATATAAGCAGATACCGCTCCCTGCCCGTGTGACAGATTTACAGTATCTGTGGGAACCAGCCGGCCTGTCGGGCACTAATAGTCCCAAAGAGGGCTGCCATGTAAGAACTCGGGAATCCATTCTCTTCATGCAATCATTATTTTATTTAACTTAGTAGCCTCTATGTTAAGCGAAATCCCATGCCGTGGATCATGGTCATTCAGAATGAGTACTTCCGTATAAAGTACGATATGCCCAACTCTATAACGATACCTGTGCGGTTAGGTCGTAGGTCTTACATAGCGTAATGCAACAATCAAAACTAACCATGGAATAAATCATGCCTTGACCATAAAGTACACATGCTGCTTTTGTAGAAAAATAAATAAATTGAAGCCTGCATATACCTGTATGCCAATATTCGGGATCGGCCAATCGATTACAATAGTTCATAATTAATATGAACGTGTCTCATTCATTCAATTCAATAAGACGACTAGCCAGTCTCTTAGTTCCAACTAGGAACGCATGATCAATTATTAGTCAAGGTCACAATCAATATCAATCAATGTTAATTTGGGACAAGAATCAGTCAAAAGGCATCATGGGCTAGAGTTCATGCGGCCGGAAAATTATAGAAGTTCATGCGGCTGAGAATGCATATGTGGTCAGGATCTCATGCGGCCAGGAAGTGCCATGCGGCCACGAAAAACAGCAGTCAACACCATGCGACCACGAAAAATAGCATGTGCCAGGAAACAGCATGCGCCAAGAAACAGCATGTGCCAGGAAATAGCATGCGCCAGAAAATAGCATGCGCCAGGAAACATCATGCGCCAGGAAACAGCATGCGCCAGAAAACAGCATGCGCCAGGACAGCATGCGCCAGAAAATAGCATGCGCCAGGAAACAGCATGCGCCAGTAAACAGCATGCAACAACTTTTTACCAGCAAACAGCATGCGCCAGGAAACAGCATGCGCCATGACAGCATGCGCCAAAAAACAGCATGCGCCAGCAAACAGCATGGCAATAGTGTTTTGCCAGCAAACAGCATGCGCCAGGAAACAACATGCGCCAGAAAATAGCATACGCCAGCAAACAGCATGGCAACAATGTTTTGCCAGCAAACAGCATGTGCCAGAAAATAGCATGCGCTAGGACAGCATGCGCCAGAAAACAGCATGCACCAGCAAACAGCATGGCAATAGTGTTTTGCCAGCAAACAGCATGCGCCAGGAAACAGCATGCGCCAGAAAACAGCATGCGCTAGCAAACAGCATGGCAACAGTGTTTTGCCAGCAAACAGCATGCGCCAGGAAACAGCATGCGCCAGGACAGCATGCGCCAGAAAACAGTATGCGCCAGCAAACAACATGACAACAGTGTTTTGCCAGCAAACAGCATGCGCCAGGAAACAACATGTGCCAGAAAACAGCATGCGCCAGCAAACAGCATGGCAACAGTATTTTGCCAGCAAACAGCATGTACTGCTCATCTTCTCCAACCAGCCTCCAATGGCCATGAAAATCCATGAACCAAAAGACCATAAATCACTCAAAATAAGTCAAAATCAGGACTTCCAATAGTCAAAATTGGGTAGAATCAAATTCCCTACAATATGGAACCATCAAAACTTAAAAAATAACAAAGTTACTAGACCAAAACCTAAAAATTCCGAAAATATATTAAACTTAGATCTACATGAAATGAGCCATGGAAATTGAAAATGCTAAGTACTAAAGTGTCTAAGAATCTTGAGAGGAAGACAATGGAACAACAAAAATGGAAATCCATCAAGAAGCAAGTTGGCACTTGCCTATCCCTCCTAGGTTGGTGGGGGAGTTATGAGGAAGAAGAAGAAGAATAATGAGAAGAAGTAATGAAGAGAGAGAAAGGGGATGAGGCTTTAAATGAAGGAGTGGTGGAAGGTGGGGAGTTGGGTTCATATTGAACCATCCAAGGCCAGAAAATAAACCAACTCGGGCCGAACCCAAAAGCAAGCAGAAAGTAAAATACAGAAGGTAAAATACAGATGGTAAAATACAGAAAAATAATTAGCAAAAAATTAAAGGAATTTAAATACAGAACAATACATGATAAATATTAAATAAATACATTCCAGTAGTACATGTATTTAGAATACGTATTCCGGGAACAGGAAGTGACACGTGCAAAAAGCTTGAAAAAGCTCCAAATGGGGGATTCCTCCTTGCTAGCCAAATGCTCCCAAATTGTTCCAAAGCTGGGATTAAACTCCAAAATCAGAAAATAGGAGAGTATTAGGCTCTAATGCAAGAAACTAGAGTGGAAAAGGATTTAAAATGGAGAATCTATGGAATAGAGAAGAATGGACGAACCTTTCTTTTTTCTATGTGCTCTTTCAATACAAAAGAGGCAAGAACTAATTAGGAGATTATTTATGGGGAAGGGAATGACCTAGTGGCTGGTCATAAAGGAAAGAATTAGGGTTATGGTTTTACTAATGGGCTATGGGCCAAGTTGTACTAGCTAACTAGCTCAAGTCCTTAGCCTTTTGTCCAATGCAAAAATCCTCCTACTCTCTTCATGAAACTTAGCCAACTTAAGTCAACCAAGACCAACTTGAGTTAGATTAGGGTCCATACCATGTTAGCTAAGTCACCAAAGTCAAGGTCAAAGTCTAAGACAGTCTCTTAAGTCACAGCTAGCAAAAAGTCAAATTAACAATCACCAATGCAATAAATCCTAAAATAATTCAAAGGGGCCAAATGATCAAAATACCCTCATGCTCAAAAGTAAAAATAAATCATTCTAATGACGTGGTCAGGCTCTAGGTCAGGCAGTCCCTCATGTTACACTAGCAAAATATCAAAATCATAAGCCATGACTTAAAACAGTTTTAAATTGATTAAAAATCACCAAAAATTATATCATTAATTAAATATCATAATTAAATAAATTCAAACACAAAATTTTAAAATTACCCTCATTTAGAAAATTGGGTGTTACATGTAGTAGGCTCAAAATAGGTCAAAACTATATATTTGGTCGAAAGGTTTGGATCGGATTTGGGTCCCCAAATCGAAATTGAAAAAATACATCAAAATAACGACAAAGGATAAAATGGTCATTTCGACTCGAAAGTTGTGCAAGAAAAATGTAGTGCAAGAGAACATGTTTGAGTGAGACATGATATGCCTACGTGAAGGTGGACTCATCTAGAACATGAATATATAGTTAGTTTCGAGGAATTGGTCAAGTTGTGCTTCAAAAATCTAAGCAACGTCAAAATGCCTATATAGCCATAATTAAAATAAAAATAAAAATATGGTTTAATATATAAAAATTATATTAAAAAAAATTCCCAAAAATCAAAGGGCTTATAGAACCCGATGTACATTTGGACTTATAAACAAACATAAAATACAGAAGAAAATATAAATCCCGAGCAGCATACAGATGACCAGTATATTATGCATGCATGGCTTGACTTGTCTTCTTCTATGTACAATGATGTCATTTTTTCTTGACGACAGTTTTCCAAAGATAAACATATCATGAAATCTGAATACCTTTCGCGGAGACTTCGCCCCCGAACCCTCACGGGAGGCGCTGTCCCCTCGATCCTCGTCCGCTGACTGGGCATTAAAACCCCCGAATGCGAGGCTCCGGAGATGTCCTAGGCGGTTCAAAGAGATCTTTTGGTATACCATCATTTTTGGCCCATCATGATTTCTTTATTGTATATGTCCATGTTCGATCTTGCTTTTCTACAAATACATGTTATAGAACAAAACAACATACATAGTAGCAGGTATGAAGAATTTAATGCATATTAGGACAATGTTAAGTTTAAGTATCAACGTTATAGTGATTGCATGAATATTAATGATATTATAATGTAAACTTAATCGATTAACTATGTTCAAAACACATGATACAATTATTGGGCTAACAATTCTCGCATCCTTCGTACGTTGCAGAACACGATTGGGTATCAGTAAGAGCATCTCCAACCATATCGTGAGTTTATAAAAAAAATGGTTGCCACATAGGAATGACAAGCTTTCGTTTCAAAAATCCTTCTCCAATGCAAATGTAGAATAAATTATGAAGTTGACATGGCAATGACAATGTGAAGTTGGTTGTCTGGATCTAGACAATGTACTTCACAATGACTTTGTCTCCACATCATCAATTATGAATAGAAATATTTATTAAAAAAAATGAAGAAGTGGAGGAGTTGTCTTGGAAGTTGGAAAAAAATGCTTTTTATTGTCTTTTCAATATTTTTGCATTGGAGAACACTTTTTTTATATCATTGTCTTGTGTGAAAATCATCTTGCCACATAACATAGGAATCACTAACACAAAACAAGACAATAGGGTTGGAGATGCTTTAATCTTGTGTCAGATCACTCTTTTACTATCGCGCATTAAATACGCTTTGAGTATAGGGATGGGTCTTTTGATCTTTTATGTAAAGCTTGATAATTAAACTCATTGTTCAACAAATTTAATTAGGTGATTTTTTTTGCTACAAACAAATTTAAAATACCAATTTACAGAAATAAAGTAGGGTGCGGGTATACGCACCCCATGACTTACTTAGCATACCCAAGTGCTAAGTACACCACATTTTAATTGATTAAAATTAGCATAAATGCTAAGTACACCCCATCAAATGACCAAAATATCCTTTTCTATTCTAACCTAAAACATATCTATCATTCCTAAGCACACCCCAAATCATTCTAACCTCTCTACTCTCCTCTCTCCTCTCTCCAACCGACCGGCCCCCTCTCCTCTTCGATCCCTTCTGCTCCCAAGACTGTGAGCCCTTAGCCCAATTTTTCCTTTTTTTTAAATATTGCTGAATTATTAATTAATTCATAGATTTATTAGAATAATCAATGTGTATATATATATATTATATAATATAAGACTTAAATAAATAAAGAAGAGAATGGTGGGGGTCTTCTTGCAAAAATCTAAACAGATAGGGACCTGAGCAAAATTGTGTAATTCAAATCCCTTCGAAATGCCCAGGGATTTAAACTTGTATTCAAATTCTTCCAACGGCCAAAGCCAAAGCGAGATTCGGATTTGATCAAACCCCCTCCTCCTTATCTCGGCCAGATTCGAATTGGTGTATAAATAGGTATGCTATCAAGCTCTCGTCCCTCGGCAGTCTACTCCTCTCCTCGCTAAAGAAACCAAACAGGAAGCCAAGAAGTTCTAAATTCGATCGAGAAGCAGAGTCAGCCAGCCATCACAAACCAAGAGGTAACCATCCTCTAGCATAAATACTTGCAAAATTCTGTCATTAGTAAAGCCTAGATTGGGGATTGGCAAGTATTTGTTATAATTCCTAGAAGAGAGTAAAGGGAAGAGGACAGTACTCATAACAAATCCTCCTTAGTCCATTGGTCTGTTAACTAGCCATGATGTCGTTGTGAGTACGTCGGATGTACAGTATAATTTTGTGTATAACCAATAGGACTTCTTGGTTCCTTGCAACAGACATAGGCAAGTAAGGAAGGACAGGAGAAAAGGATTACATTAGTGTACCAGACCCTTTATGATACGGCCAGGTATCAATAACTTCACATATACCTGGGGTTATGGGGATACCCGAGTTGGGTTTTAACTAGTGGTCCTGTGACAAGGCCAAGATTGAATATAGAGGGTATATAGCTATAGGGTGCAGAGAAGCAATACCCATATTGGATATTGTGTATGTATGTACTGTCCCATCTGCGGGAAGTACCTTCGAGAGAGACCCCTAGTTGAGTGTATCAGGAACTTTAGCAGGGATCAATAGCAGAGTAGGGGGTGAATAAAATAGCTTTGTGGGTTGTACCTAAAGGATTTTGTATAATAGAAGGTGGTACTACCCAATGTTAGTCAGGAAATTCTGGGCCTTGCTTGCAAAATCTAGTCTTTACAGTGCATTATAGAGTGAACCACATAGATCACCACACTAGCAAAGAACCCCATGACCCATTGATACAGACTTGTACCTGTGTGAATATAGAGAGGACAACTGATGAGGATGTGATCTTAGGTGTTGTGTCTACTGGAAACAGGGCATAACAGTATCAAGTTTTAGAGTACACTTAGGACTAGATATTGTCCATGACTTTAGAGTATCAGCCTTTATTGTGTGTTCAGTATAAACTGTTGATTCATGTTTAATGATTCAGTCAATTTATATTAGTCTTCATAAACATGGCATCAGTCCCTATTAACTTGTTGCACTAGTTCATTTATATATAGTTCAGTCCATATTTATATGTCCTGTCAATTCATTTAATTTTCAATTCACATTTACCTATTTGGTATCAGTTCATAGTTAGTCCAGTCCCCACTAGTTGACTAACAATATCATGTTTCAGTCCCAAACACCCCATCTGGGTATCAGATAGAATCAGCTATGTATTGGACTTTGGTATATAACAGAGGCAATATTTTATATGCATATATGTAGGTACACAGGGAACCTGTGGAATAGATAGAGTGCAAGGCTAAAGTTCATAGGGTATTGTAGATTGGTATCCATGCCTGGCAGTAGGACACTAGTATAGGTACTTAAGTACACACTGTGAACTCCTAAAACATGGATAGATTGGTTAGGTCCCTATTAGGTGTCAAGGGCACAGGATGCATCAGTGCCTAGGAGTTATCAAAGGACCCTAGTCTTAGAGGAATAGATGAGACAACTCATTAGGCTAATAGATACCTGCGTATGGAATACTCAAGGTGAAGTGACATGGTAGTTACAAAGAATTTGCAAATAGAGGGAGTAGAGCTCCTGGGTCTGGTGGTTAGTTTCATTCGAGTAAAGTTTACAATGTTTATGAGGTCTCAGGGCTGTTTAGGAGATTAAGGGCTGTGTGAGTAGATGATATCAGTTAATGAGTAGGCGTGAAGGGTTAGTTATAATCAAGATATATAGCATTGAGAATATGAGATTAAGGTAATAGAGGGAGTTCAGACCAAGAGTGTTGTTGTAGGGAAGGTTAAGAAAACGAGTACCAAGCATTAAGGTGGTATCAGAGGGTCGAGTCGTATCCTACATAGCATCACTCATACTATGTAACCTTCCATGACCACTGGCACGAGTACAACCACCTGCCCCAAAGGTATTGTAGTGCCCCGTCTCGCAAAATCAATCGGAAGAATCGAAATGCCGACGGCGTTCGGCCTTAGCCTTGCAACGGCTTGCTCGAAGACATCGCTCAGGTGGGGTAGTTTCGGTGAACTCTCCTCATCTTTGCCTTCACATAATAAATCGTGTTTTCAACTTGCACAAGTTAGGCTTGATAATAAAAGCTACGCATCCACATAGTTAAGGGAATAATCCCGACGGTTTGAATCGAGTTAGAACATGGAAAACGTCCCACTGTCGGCTTAGAGTTGGTGCACGGCGTACTTTGAAAATGACACTCGGTCCTTCGTCCCGTGGCTTGGGAGAAGGAAAGTTGGTCTTCGGTGTGAAAGCTGAGAGTTAGCCTAAGTCATAGGCGTCGCCCGCATGAATGCTTACTAAAGCATGCTCGGTCCTGTCCCGCAAGGCTTGGCATAGCCTTTTCTCGTCCCTTGGGTTAAGTGATAGGCTTGAGTGAGTTAGGCAAAGTTATGCCGGTCGACCTAAGTTATTCTACGTGCTGTCCCGCTCATTCTGCGGTTGTCAAGATAAGTAGTCCCACGACCCCAAGGCCTGTCATATGAAGTATGACTTGGGCGATAACGTTGCATTAGAACACGAGTCGGTTTAGAGGCACGAGCCACGGTTGGTTCAGTGGAAAGTTATCCACGGTCGGTCGACACTTATGGAAACATGCTATGTTCAATTTAAGTTGGAAGACTATGCAGTAGCCGTTTCCTGAGTTCAAAGAACATTTAAGTCTAAGCGATGGTTAGTCGCCGAGGCAACCCTGGTTAGGGGCTCTGCAAAGGAAGTATGAAAAATGGAAAGAGTAAAACAACCAAGTAAATGAATTGATCACATAATAGCCCAAACTGTATCCTAAAACACTCCATATAACCCTTATGAACTTGGACACTTGTCGACAAGGGGTGGTTTCTTCGAGCGGAATTCCGGGGCCACGGGACCGTCTCGGCCTAGGAAGAAACAAGTTGTAGCCGAGCTGGGTATGAAGCAACCGGTATGTCGGGGACTTGCATCGGGGATCGCAACCTGCGGTGCAAGGATCCCGAGTACCAGGCTACGTCCAAGGCGGCTGGTTAGGCCAATCCCATAACAAACACTTAATAATTGTTTTCATTTGGCATAGAGTTGCATGAGTTAGGCTTGAGCTGTCGCGAGTTAAGTCGAGAAGGGCTGTAGGGCTAGTTGCATGAAGTTACGTTAAGTTGTTGGGCTCGGCCTCGAAATATGAGGCACGGCCGCGTTGTCACTACACAAGTGTATGCGTGACTAAGCAAGGAGGCACTGCCTCGGAGATATTGAAGCACGAATCGAGTTCATGGCACGACCGAGTCGTTACGTCCCAAAGTTTGGCACAAAAGATAAGTATAAGTCGGTGCGTCGACAATGCAAGCACGAGAAAGGTCTAGAGGCAAGGAAATAGAGTCTTTTGTAGTTGCGTCTCTGATTATGGCCGTAAGGCAAACACGACTCGATAGGTTAACAATGTTGGCACGAGGAGTAGTCTAGAGACAAGTATGAGTTAACGTTGACATTGCAAGCACGGGATGGTCCTGATACACAAGTTGCGCTAAGGCGCCGGTCCTAAACTGATCCTAAGGCAAGAATAGAAAGACAATCGAAAGAGGGTTTATGTTACACAAAGTAAATGAACGTGTCGGTTTTGTATGGGTGGGCGAGAAGCTCACTCCACCAGTACAGTGGTACTGACACCCACACAGTGTTTCATGTGCAGGCACAGGTAGAAGCTCGTGGCGCGGGCTCGCTTGGATGCGTCGAGGCACGGAGTTCCTTGGCGAGTCGAAGCGTGCGGTCGCGTGATCTGAAGACTTATACAGGACGTAATGTATGGACATCGCCTTCCGAAGCTTCCGCTGGATTCAAGTATTGTATCGAGAGATGAGAGAGAGCAGAATGACTTGTAAAATGAGAGAAAAGTGAGACTTGAGAGACTTGTAATTGGCCTTGCGCCCACAATGTAATCTTTGAATTCAATATCAATAAAAGAGCTTTCTTTGAAATACTTGTGTTCATGTGTTCTTTAAACTCTGCTGCAATATATTCAATGTCTCTGCACGGGACTTCTGTGCGACGACCCCGTCGCAGCCGCTGTAATCGGCCGTTATGGAACCCGCCTTGCACGAGCGCAATCTAGGCTCGTGCGGCATCACGCCTTAGCGAGGACGATCGCTCCTACGGGAGCGGGGCGTGACATAGTGGTATCAGAGCACGGCTGTACGTCCTTGGACCGTCGATTGAATTCTTTAGCTTCGATGTTTCCGCAAAACTCTGTTGCTTCCGCAAGTTGTTATCGTTGGTGCGCTCTCTCTCAATTGTCCCTCGGCATGTCCATACAATAAGTCTAAATATATTTTCGAAAGCTCGTACAAGCGTTCAACCTAACGCATCGGTAGGCCATTGCCAAATGCGTCGATAGGGCCTTTGTGCCGAACGTTGCAAACTTGACTCGATAGAAAATGTGTGCTAATGTTAGCAAGTCGCACGTGTGCCCGAATAGTCCTACGTTGACCTTAGCAAGTTGCGTGCATGCCTAATTAGTCCAACGTCGACCCTAACAATTGAGCGTGCAAACTCGAATATAGTCCGCACGGGATAGCTATGCACACGGCCTTTTGGCTAAGT
Organism: Iris pallida; assembly: GCA_029216955.1. Taxonomy (NCBI): domain Eukaryota; kingdom Viridiplantae; phylum Streptophyta; class Magnoliopsida; order Asparagales; family Iridaceae; genus Iris; species Iris pallida. The sequence continues at coordinate 44,002 of JANAVB010022021.1, forward strand.
TGTGTTTCGTGTCGCGCACCTCGACCTTTGGTGCAAACGAGTCGCGAGCGATATTAAGTATCGTTCGGTCGGGAACGGAAATGCAGTTAGAGTGTCTATCGATAGGAACGCTATCGGACTAACGCTTAGGCGTGCACGGAAGATTGATTTGGATTTCGAGGAAATAGTACGAACGACTTAGTGCGTCGATACGATGCGAGCGACTACGCTAGCGATTCGTCGAACGAATCTGAAGGATGTCTTAACGCATGACGCAAACGGGATTGAGGATTAGATCGTATGGTTTGAATCCGAGTGGTGTATATGATAGGTTCGGAAAAGAATAAGAATGAGTGTCGACGACTAGTCGAGTGGCTCGAATCCGAGTGGTGTATGGTTCGTCTTGGAAATTGTTTGAGTGAATGTTGAGGATTATGAGTATGTCGGCGAGGCGATGCGATCGCGCAAAGCCTTAGAACGCGTCACGCTTAGTTGGTCGTGACTTCGAATGTCCCGAACGAGCATCTCGTTCGGACAACTTGTAAATGAGCAACGCGAGAAAATGAGTCGAAACGATGAATGAAAATGAATGGCCTTGATCGAGGAAACTTAGAGGATCGTGCGTGCGATAACGGATTGATGCCACTAAAATGCGACTTGAGTTTTGAATAACGATCTTGAAACGAGCTTGAGGAAAAGCGACTGAACTTGATCTTGAATATTGAGAAAATTGAGGAATATCCAACTCGGACAACAGCATCAATGCACGACTCGAAATTGGTTGCAAAAGGAAGATCGTCAGGTTACGCATATCGTCGATGGTATTGAGGCGTATCAAAGATCGATATGCGATAACTCGGGGGTACTCTGACTCGGCGAATAACGATCGTGCAAATGTCATTATTCCGATGGATGCTATAATCGGGATGTTAAAATGTGTCGAGGAAAGGATAGACTTGGCTTGAGGATTTTCTAAGTTGAACGAATGACGATCGAACTATTGAACTTGGTTTGGATGAAAACTGGAATGTTTGGATTTGCTTCGCCGATAACCACAACGTTGACGTTCTTGTCTTATGCGAGCGCTACTCCAGCCTCGCACATGCGTCACGCCGATTAGGGCGATCACTCTGCGTGAGCGCTGGTATGGTGATTCATACAGCGGGAGTGGTCGAACTTGCACGGTGCGACAATTTGTGCTTTGATTTGTGGTTTGACGCGAAGGTGACTCGAGAATGGATTTGTGTGCTTGAAGAATCGAACTTGAGGATTGAGTAGGTCTAATCCGCGTATCGAAAATGAGTTAGTCTAAACTCAAACAAGAGTTACGCCCCGATGAGAATGATTATTCTGCGGGTGCGTTGCATGGTGATTCATGAACCACCGTAGATAATCGGACTCGCGTGAGATTGGGGCACAACGTATTGTCGAGCTAGATGACCTCGTGATCGAATACATGAATTGGTTAGAATTGGTGATTTGAATGGATTCGAATACGCGCAACAAATGCGCTGAGGCAAATAGGTGATCGTGCTTGATGTTTAGAAGTCTGAGTGACGCGAGCTTGGGTAGAAAACCCCGTACTATCGACTTTGGTTTGACCCTAGGATTGGGGTCAGTGTTGGCATTATTGTTGGGGAACTATGATTCCAATCCTGACATTGACTTAGCCTCGAAAAGAAATGGCCTAGCGGTTAGGCGAGACGCCCTGTTTCATGAGTTATCAATCGAAGAATTGATCTTGAGGATTGGCATGGATGGATAGCGTGAATCACGAATGTAGGAAACCCCACTCACGAGATTCGGCTGACATGCATATATTTCAGGGACGCCTGGGTATGTGCACGATGCGACTCGAGTGAGAGTGACAAATTTTCTATCATGCGGCTTGGCTGAATGCATGTATTTTGAGGACGCTTGGAATGCGTGTACGATCCAGCCAAGTGATGCGACGAGTTCAAGCAAGGCTTGAAAGATGGGAGTGTGTCGAGATCTTGAAACCGCGTTAAAGGAAAGATTGATAGTCGTACGAGCGTGGCTCGCAATCGAAGAAACGCGTAGGCAGTGTGCGTACGATTAAGTCTTGGCCATAGAAATGGTAGGATAGCTTGCCTTCAGGAAAGTCTCGAGGACGAGACTTGTTCTGAGTGGTGTATGATGTAGTGCCCCGTCTCGCAAAATCAATCGGAAGAATCGAAATGCCGACGGCGTTCGGCCTTAGCCTTGCAACGGCTTGCTCGAAGACATCGCTCAGGTGGGGTAGTTTCGGTGAACTCTCCTCATCTTGCCTTCACATAATAAATCGTGTTTTCAACTTGCACAAGTTAGGCTTGATAATAAAAGCTACGCATCCACATAGTTAAGGGAATAATCCCGACGGTTTGAATCGAGTTAGAACATGGAAAACGTCCCACTGTCGGCTTAGAGTTGGTGCACGGCGTACTTTGAAAATGACACTCGGTCCTTCGTCCCGTGGCTTGGGAGAAGGAAAGTTGGTCTTCGGTGTGAAAGCTGAGAGTTAGCCTAAGTCATAGGGTCGCCCGCATGAATGCTTACTAAAGCATGCTCGGTCCTGTCCCGCAAGGCTTGGCATAGCCTTTTCTCGTCCCTTGGGTTAAGTGATAGGCTTGAGTGAGTTAGGCAAAGTTATGCCGGTCGACCTAAGTTATTCTACGTGCTGTCCCGCTCATTCTGCGGTTGTCAAGATAAGTAGTCCCACGACCCCAAGGCCTGTCATATGAAGTATGACTTGGGCGATAACGTTGCATTAGAACACGAGTCGGTTTAGAGGCACGAGCCACGGTTGGTTCAGTGGAAAGTTATCCACGGTCGGTCGACACTTATGGAAACATGCTATGTTCAATTTAAGTTGGAAGACTATGCAGTAGCCGTTTCCTGAGTTCAAAGAACATTTAAGTCTAAGCGATGGTTAGTCGCCGAGGCAACCCTGGTTAGGGGCTCTGCAAAGGAAGTATGAAAAATGGAAAGAGTAAAACAACCAAGTAAATGAATTGATCACAATAGCCCAAACTGTATCCTAAAACACTCCATATAACCCTTATGAACTTGGACACTTGTCGACAAGGGGTGGTTTCTTCGAGCGGAATTCCGGGGCCACGGGACCGTCTCGGCCTAGGAAGAAACAAGTTGTAGCCGAGCTGGGTATGAAGCAACCGGTATGTCGGGGACTTGCATCGGGGATCGCAACCTGCGGTGCAAGGATCCCGAGTACCAGGCTACGTCCAAGGCGGCTGGTTAGGCCAATCCCATAACAAACACTTAATAATAATGTTTTCATTTGGCATAGAGTTGCATGAGTTAGGCTTGAGCTGTCGCGAGTTAAGTCGAGAAGGGCCGTAGGGCTAGTTGCATGAAGTTACGTTAAGTTGTTGGGCTCGGCCTCGAAATATGAGGCACGGCCGCGTTGTCACTACACAAGTGTATGCGTGACTAAGCAAGGAGGCACTGCCTCGGAGATATTGAAGCACGAATCGAGTTCATGGCACGACCGAGTCGTTACGTCCCAAAGTTTGGCACAAAAGATAAGTATAAGTCGGTGCGTCGACAATGCAAGCACGAGAAAGGTCTAGAGGCAAGGAAATGGAGTCTTTCGTGTAGTTGCGTCTCTGATTATGGCCGTAAGGCAAACACGACTCGATAGGTTAACAATGTTGGCACGAGGAGTAGTCTAGAGACAAGTATGAGTTAACGTTGACATTGCAAGCACGGGATGGTCCTGATACACAAGTTGCGCTAAGGCGCCGGTCCTAAACTGATCCTAAGGCAAGAATAGAAAGACAATCGAAAGAGGGTTTATGTTACACAAAGTAAATGAACGTGTCGGTTTTGTATGGGTGGGCGAGAAGCTCACTCCACCAGTACAGTGGTACTGACACCCACACAGTGTTTCATGTGCAGGCACAGGTAGAAGCTCGTGGCGCGGGCTCGCTTGGATGCGTCGAGGCACGGAGTTCCTTGGCGAGTCGAAGCGTGCGATCGCGTGATCTGAAGACTTATACAGGACGTAATGTATGGACATCGCCTTCCGAAGCTTCCGCTGGATTCAAGTATTGTATCGAGAGAGAGAGGCAGAATGACTTGTAAATAAGATGAGAAAAGTGAGACTTGAGAGACTTGTAATTGGCCTTGCGCCCACAATGTAATCTTTGAATTCAATATCAATAAAAGAGCTTTCTTTGAAATACTTGTGTTCATGTGTTCTTTAAACTCTGCTGCAATATATTCAATGTCTCTGCACGGGACTTCTGTGCGACGACCCCGTCGCAGCCGCTGTAATCGGCCGTTATGGAACCCGCCTTGCACGAGCGCAATCTAGGCTCGTGCGGCATCACGCCTTAGCGAGGACGATCGCTCCTACGGGAGCGGGGCGTGACAGGTATAAACCAAATATTAGGGTGTTGGCTTAGTCTTGTATAATGCTCTACCATGCTGTTTCCATGGTTGCAAAATGAAATCCAGAGGGTACTATTCCCAGACACAGGTATCGGTTAGATAAGTAGGATAGCAAGGAAATTCAGTTTCTATGAATACCATGGTGGTTACAGGTATTTTAATTATTAGATATATATATATATATATATATTTGTGTGTGTGTGTGTGTGTGTGTGTGTGTGTGTGTGTGTGTGTGTACCATTCACTTTGAGAATTGGTTTACTCCTGCTATGTGTTGAGCAACCAGGTCGGTATGAACAATAGACAGGAACGATGCCTGCACATAATTCTAGGCGCATGAAGTACTAATAACAGGGGTAGAATTGAAAGATACCAAATTATAGCAAAGGCTGAGTTTAGACAACCATAATATTAGTCACATGTATAAAGGGCTGACACAGGAAATAAGTAGTTGACATAATTGGTACCAATATGGGAGAACAGATGAAGTAGTGTGCTCATAATCTGGACAAGGAAGAGGGGGTTCCCCTGTACTTCTGGGAAGCACAGGAACAGACAGGGTCTACGTGAACAATGCAAGGACTCAAGTGTAGCTAATTGAGGGTGTCTTAGGAAGAGGTATGGAGTGTAGGCTGTATCAGAACAGCAGGTATAGGGTATCAAACCTAGTTGGGGTGTCAATGGAAGGAGTGAGGGCATTGGCTAAGCATTCCAATACACCTAGCAGTTAAACACTTGGGCATATGTTGGCAAAGTTTCCATGGTCATAGATATATATATTTTACCTTAGTATAGGTGGTTATGGTTTTGGGATTTGGCTTAGGTTTTAGCCCTACAATAAGTTGACCTAGAAGATTGACCAATAATCTAGGTGACCAACCCTAGGTTTGACCTTGACTTAAGCTGACTAGAGAGTTGACTTTGGGTTGATTTTGACCTAGAGCATGCAGAATGTATTGTTTATTTCAATTATTCAATTTAGAACACATTGTAACCTGTATCTTGTTAAATAGGACAGTATGACTCCAGTTTTGACACCGATACGGATTGTAAATCGTGCAACAGCTTAGGACCATAGACAAGTATACCTTGCCTTTCGTTATAACTTTATTTACATGCTTATCTGCTTCCATTATCCAGTTGATTGCTGACATGTGCTTCATCATTGCTCACAGTTAGCCTTGTAGCCTTATTTGAGTATGTTTTTTACTTGACTAGTTTGAGTCATATCGTAGGACGATCACGTTATAAACTGAACTGCTAATTCCTTATTTCGATTTCTTACAACCTGCGAGTCCACACACGGGTGAGGGTTGATCGTTTGCACCTGCGAGTCCATACACGGGGCGAGGGTGACTTGTCTTGAAACTGACCTGCGAGTCCATATTCGGGGCGAGGGTTTGGTATTCCATTGATCTCTTGTTTACTTGTTTTTCAGCAATTCATTTATACGTAGTTGTTCATACATTCATGTCTCGTAATTGTTTAGCTTTTCCTGTTTATATCCTGGATTTCTTTTATGCATGATAAACTGTAGAAAGGCTTGTATATATGTATCTTGCTAGTCCTCTGAGGACCTGATGATCTCTTCAGGTTAGCCGCACTTGAGCCAGGTGGAGACGAGCATTGTTGAGCCACCATTCAGATCACGGTATTGTTGCGTCAATGATTAGCGTAGTTGGTTTCAGTTGTATTATTCTTGTCTTATTTTATTCCGTCTACTGGTAGTGGATTTGTATCCACCGGACGAGACTTGAATCACTTGAAATTCAGTTTATATTATTCAGTCCTTTATTTCAGTTGTATTTATTGGATTCAGATGTGACTTTACTTTCTGTGGATGAGATCTAGATTACCATGTTTGTTCTATAGACTCTGTGACTTGTATTTGTACTAGACAACGTTCTACCGCCGATACTGCGACGTAGGATGGGCTTGGACATGCCTCGTATACGAAAAACGGGTGCGGGTCGTGACAAAGACCAATCCCAAGATTACTGCTAGGGTTTTTCGCTTAGGATCATTGCTAGAGTTTTTCGAATCCCTTCAATGTGTGAAAACGAAAAAAAATTCAATTTTTTTTAGGTTTGCACATTTCTGTTCGAGCCTAGTTTGTCGAGCGCTCGGACTAGAGTTCGACTCACGATAATCGAACTTCTTTGCTAACATTCGACCAAAGCTAGTCAAACGAAAAATTAAATGAAAAACACAATGTTCGACCACAACTAGTCGAACAAAGCTCTACTGTTCGACCATTACAGGTCGAACTGTCCTATATATGTTCGACTTTTCTCGATTGAACATGTTTTGTTCAGTTCGACCAGTCGAACAGAACATGTAATGTTCGGCCAACACAGGTCGAGCAGACAGTGTTTCGTTCGACCTGTATTGATCGTGCTTATCGCAGAATTTTTTTTGGGTTCAACGATTCACATACAGTGCTTCAAACCGAGAAAGAAGGATTGTGTCTTTAAAGTGGACTTCCTTCCTCCATGATGCCTTCTTCATAATTTCAAAGTAGGATTTTTCTAGGATTTTGGGATTGGGTTGGAGAAGAGTGTGAAAATGAAAGAAGGAAGAAGGAGGAGGATGGTGGGGTATGATAGGAGGGTTATATGGGTATATGAGTCTTGTAACATTAATCTAATTTTCAACTTAAGTTATGGGGTGTGCTTAGAAAGTCATGAGGTGCGTATAGCCGCAAAAAGTATTGTTGGGATTTGTTTTCCCACAAAATAGTCATAAGTGTCATTTTCCGAAAAAAAAGGGTCTGACTATACGCACCCCATGACTTACTTAGCACACCCCAAGTGCTAAGTACACCCTGTTTTAATTGAATAAAATTATCATAAATACTAAGTATAAACCACCAAATGAAAAAAATAACCTTTTTTATTATAACACAAAACCTAACTATAATTCCTAATAATTCCTAAGCACACCCCAACATTCTAAACTCTCCCCTCTACTCTCCACTTTCCAAACCACTCTCCCCACTCCACTCTCCTATTTCCAAACGGCCGACCCCCAGGACCGAAGTCTTTCCGATCCCATTCTTCCCCGTTCGAACAGCAGCGTAGTCGGCGAGGAGGTTTCGGATTGTTCGACTAGTACAATGGGGGGCCAATTCGAAGACCAATCCCAAGATCAATTCAAATCCCAAGATCAATTTGGTGAGTTTTTCAAATCGAACCACCGCATTACTTCGAGTTAAGTATTACTTTCATTTAGGACCACTGCTTTAGGGTTTCGAATACCTTCATTTCTTGTTCGAACAGTTTCTGTTGTGATTTTTTTGGGTATTCATGGTTCTGTCCGAGCCTGGTCGGTCGGGCATCAAAACGCACGTTCGACACGAAACAGTCAAACATTTGTATAGATGTTCGACCATAGTATGTTGAGCATAAGTGCGGTTTGTTCGATCTGTATATGTCGAATAGTAAGCATTTGTTCGACTAGTTTTGGTCAAGCAGTTCATTTTGACTGTATAGATTATTTAATTGTTGCTATTTCAATCAATTTGGCAGGAAGGACATATATGAGAAGACGACCACTTACAGCTTCTAATAGAAGGCGTCGGTTAGAAAAGTTGGCAGCTGCACGCAGCAGTCGTCAAGAAGGAGTAACAATTGCTCCGATTCAAATGAGAGAGCAACGTGCTGAGGAAGAAAAGACAACTGCATGTACCAGTCCAACAGTTGCTCCGAGTCAAATTAGCGAGCAATGTGCTGAACAAGAACTCGTGCATATTTTGAACATGCAAGTTGAGGAAAAAGAGCGGCTGTACGTACTAGTCCTCAAGAAGCAGAGCAACGTATTGAGGAAGAAGGTGAAGCACGTGTTGAGGAAGAAGAAGGTGATGACGATTATATATTGACGGGCCCTTGTCCCGGTGGACCTAAAGATCTCCGACTTATCCCAAGTTTTAAGACTCATGTGGCATTCCAGATTTGGAATGGGATTGAGAGGCCCTTGTTGTGGTGTTGGTGCCACACGATCAAGATGGAAACATAAAAGTTTGGTAGAGGGGTAATGATTTTAAGATATTGATTCATCGTTCCAGAATTCTAGACTTGAGATGGATTTCGTATAAGATGCCAAACAAAAATCTGATTTGTACGTTTGTTGAGCGTTGGCAACCGGAGACCAACTCATTCTATATGCCATTCGGTGAGATGACAATTACGTTGGATGACGTATTTTGTCTTACAAGACTCCCGGTTAGTGGATTACCTGTGGTTGCACCAGACTTGGGAAGGGGACTGGAGGCCTCAAGAAAATGATTAGTAGGTTATTGGGGGTGACAAAAAGAGAGGCAGTCGATGCCCTTCAGGGCTAGAGAGGTAGCTCGGTCCGGTTTGAGTGGCTCCGTTCTCGATTTAGTAGAGATGTCACTAGTACGAATGAGAGAAAAGAAGATGTGCAGCCCGTGCATATTTATTGTTCGTTCTTGGATGCACAATTTTTGCAGATAAAAGTGGCACACGTGTTGACACAAAAATTCTCAGTCTTCTGGAGACAGTCAACCGCGTCCATGAGTATGCTTGGGGAGCAGCTGCTCTAGCATACTTGTATCGACAGCTTGGATTAGCATCTCGGAGTGGGGTGTGACAAATATATGGATATCTGACATTACTGGAGGTAGCTATCTCTCCTTCTTATATGCACATTTTTATGTTCTTATATGCCCAATATTTATGTTCTGTTTACATATGTCCGATATGTTTTTTTCAGGCCTGGATATACGAGATTTTTCCTTCACAATGCCAACCCATAATGTCAATTATAAGTTGGGCGATCCACTTGCTTTGAGGTAGGCCAATAGATTCCATTCTGCAGGAACTGCCAACCGGGTCTTGGCCTTGAGGGAGGTTTTAGACAATCTTCAAGTACATAGTGTGAGTGTTATTACATTCATTTACACCATTTATTTATGTGTTCTACGTATTACTAACTTCTTTATTTTATGATGTAGGTCAATTGGACACCCTATAATGGGATGAGGGACTCTTATCCTCGGGACAATGTCACTTTCTACCATGGATGCATATGTGCCTTTGACTGTGTAGAGTCGTATCATCCCGACCGTGTGCTTCGATAATTTGGCTTACTCCAGAAGATACCTGATTTTCCTTTGATTCCAAGCATTGTCCGTCGGAAAAATACGGGCCAGAAGTACAACCTGACGTAGGATATTTTGGAAGGCTACTTCCGATTCTGGAGCAGCCACGTACTATCGACCGAAGCCTGTAGAAGAGTTTTAAACCCCGCATGGGAGTGTTCGGACGATTATATGGATTGGTATAGGACGTTTTCACATCCTATCATCCAGGATCCGGAGAACGTCTCTACCGTTGTCGGTACTACATCTACCCAGACAGGGCCACAACCATGGAAAATGATCAAAAATGCTTTGGAGTATTTAGAGCCGGTCTACCGGCAATGGGTAGAGAATGGAGAGGGACCAGACACATCGATATTAGTTCCAGCTTTAGTCGGCGCATATCGTGCTTTGAAGATCGCGCCTGAAGAACTACCAGAATCTTCGAAGCGGGCGTCTACTAGTAGGAGTCGAAGGCATCGCAGATCGTAGATTTCTGTAGTCCATCGTGACTTTGAATTTTGAACTTTGAAAGTGTCCCATTTTGTCATTTTGTCTAGTGAATTGTGTTCAGGTTATGTTAACTATGCTCATGTTATGAACTCTGTTAATTATAACTGTGCTCATATTATGAACCCTGTTAATTTTAACTGTGTCAGGTTAATAAAGTCTGTTAATTATAACTGTGCTCAGGTTATCATAACTGTGCTCATTTTGTTTGACTATATGTGCTCAGGTTATGTGAATTGTGAATATGAATCGTGAATATGAAGTTTGAACTCTGGTTATGTGAATTGTGAATAAATCGTGACTGCGAAGTTTGAACTCAGGTTCTGATGTAATTTTTGCTCAAAATTGTACTGTTCGACCAGCATTTGTCGTACATCTGACTTATGTTCGACCATTACAAGTCAAACAAATCTCTTCTGTTCGACCAATACAGGTCGAACTGTGCAACACATGTTCGACCTGTAATGGTCGAACATAAGAGATTTGTTCGACCTGTAATGGTCGAACAGTGCAATTTGAAGCAAAAATTTTGCAGAATGTGTTCGCATAAAGAAAATTACAAGTCAAACAGTATAATTTGAAACACTAATCATGTCAGAACCTGAGTTCAAAGTTCGTAGTCACAATTCATAATACCAATACAATGAACTTCATAATACCAATACATTGAACTTCTCATAATACTAATACAATGAACTTCTCAAAATAAATATAATTTCTGAGTCCAATATCATAATTAACATACAAGTCTTATGAGTCTTTCACAACATGTATTTAAATTACAATAGGACTAATCGTCTAAACTGTAATGACCCGCTCGGCCCTAACGGAACGCCGATTCAAACGGCAAGTACAACGACTCAAACGAGCCGTCGACCCGAAGAGTTGGCATCGATCTGATGAAGAATCGATACAAGACTTACATTGGCCCATCGAAGAGGAATCCAGACTTAAACTTTCAAAGGCGCGCTCGGAGTATCGCTCGGCCGATGTGAACATCGCTAAGGTGGGTGGCTTCGATGAACCCGTCTTTGCTTAGCCTAGACACGTAACAATACGGACACTATTGCTAGAATTGCTAGGCGATAACACCGCGCATGCTAATAAATGACTCAACGTACCTAGCTAAGGGAATAATCCCATATTGTATGCTTGTTTAGAACATGGAAAAGAACTTCGAAAATATAGAACTCTCGCACCGCACTCCACGTTCGTGCTAAGGCACAGGCTACATTCAAATTTCTTATGTATTCAACAATAAAATAATGAATGGTTTACAACAATAAAATGGAAGACTATCGACATAGTCGTTCCGAGTAGAGTATAGCAACATTGGAAGACTTCGGGACTGATGGGTCGCCAAGGCGACTCCCGCACGGGAGTTGCATAATGTATGAATGAAAGAATGAACGAATAATGTGTAAATGAATGAATCAACGAATGAATGAATGAATGAATACGTGAATGAATCAATGAACGAATGAACAAGTGAAAGAAAGAAAGAAAAGAAAGAATGAATGAAAGATAAGAAAGAAAAGAATGGTTAGCGACAGGTATGACGGAGACGTGCAACGGGGCTCGCTATCCGCGCTGCACGGACGCCAACCTGGTCGATAACGCATTATGGCTCAGAGACAGCCTATGGCTCAAAGACAGCCGTTAAGTTAAAATGACAAGACAATACGAAATGGTCGTGGACGGACTCGTGCACGAGTGAATCGATTCCAAGGCAACGAACGACGATGTCGTGGCGGCCTAGGCGGAATCATGGCCTACGGGCGAACAGGTGTGCGGGCTTGGGCACATAACCAAACGTAAGGCCAGTACTTCAATAGTCTATCAAGGTGTACCAGCCATCACGCTTGATAGATGAGAATACCATAAATAATGTCCAAATGGCTCACATAGCCAGCGACCGGTGCATTTAGATTAAGTGGGCTTTGCTGGTGGAAATCCACGTGCAAGTCCTTGCATTGAAACAAAGTAGTCTAAGTTAACTGAACAAGGCACCTTCTGAAACAGGCTTGAATATAACACACCAAATGATCGAGAGTACTTCGTGTAATGGGTTAGAAAACACGCCTACGACGTGCTAGGACCTGAGTGTAACGCCCCAGTCCCAAAATACGTAGGACTAGGAACGTAGACATGCCAGCCGTATAATAATATACGTAAGCTGTAAAATGCAGTAGAACCATAACTAATCTCATCCACACAAATAAAGGAATAAAAGATATCATAAAATGATAATGAATTATCTTGATACAATATGTTGGGCGAAGACAAATCCACTACCAACAAGTAAAGGAAAAATACATGAGAAAAGAAATAATTTTGGCGAGCGAAGCGAAGATGATCCAAGTGCAATCATCCTCGAAGAAATAGCGAGGATCACGGCTAGAGCTAGAACACCTGCGAAAGATAAGAGCACACACCTGGCGAGATAACCAGGTCCTCAGAGGGACGTAACAAGACACAAATATCATGCCATATAATCTGAATAAATATTGCTCAAATAAATAAGGGATGCATGCAATAGGGTACCTAACCATACTATAGTGAATATGCAAAGAACGAACCTTCACATATGGGCACTCGGTCTGTATAGCAGTGACATCGTCCCTCTCATCGGGAATCAGTACAATCCGTCCATAACGTTCGGCGAACGTCAGAGGGAACCAGTAAGAAAACGTCCATAACGTTCCATGAACGTCAGAGGGAATCAGTACAATAGGGTGAACCTGCGTCTCCAACGGAGCTTCAGGTATAATAGCAGTATATAAATAGGGCCATACATCAAGGAACTGTTCTTCCCTCCCAATGCCTAATATGTTGTATCTACAACACAAAACCTCTATTACCGCTAAGTCAAACTGAGCATGCAACCTCTATTAGCGGTTAATCCTATCGCACGGCTTGTACGTACTGGTGGCCAGCCAATCACGCACGTCCGTGTTCTACATGCGACACACAACTTCGTGGTACAACGTGTCAAGGCCAATGAATGCAACACACAAAGGTGGTCCCTTAAATCTAGGTTTATTGTGTAAGAAACTAATACATAGCAGGAAATATAAATGAACAGTAAGTTCTAACAGGTTATGCCATGTATCACAGTTTATTTTGCATAGAGAAAATAATGAATAATGCATGAAATATGAGCTAAAATAATTAAACAGCAAATGGCAAGGTGTCTTGCGTGAGGTTATGTGCAAAAGGGAATAATCCAGTAGCTCGAACAGACAATTAAACGAAGCAAGAAAAGCCAAGTCCCGCAGATGACTCCGGATACTGCAACAAACATCACGAACGAGTTTGGAATAAGATATGTCTAGGAAACGCCTGTCCTAAAGTTAAATTCTGGAACAGGGGCAAAATCGTAATTTTGGGTCAAAACGATGTCCACCGTTGGATCCGCTTTGCACCGAAATGTGTGCCAATATCTACGGTCTCTAAAGTCGTCAAACTATATGTCTACAGATTTATTTTGATGAGACGAACCCAACGGTATGTCCAATTTTGGATTCCGGTGGGTTGTGCACAAAATCGTCCGTTGAGTGGGATTATGGGCCCGCCAAAATAGCATCCCGATCAACGGTCTCAGAATCGTACCAATATTGGCTCATAGGACCAGAAAAATATTTTGAGTCCAATGGCACAATTTTCATCGCGATATGATGAGTGTGCACCAAGTTGTGACTTAATTTGCAAAGGGTCGATACGGGGTATCTCGACGGATACGTACTGATTTCGTCACGCACATACAACAAAATTGGGTTCCGTCAGTTCCCACACGTCGACAACATCCATACGCGTCTTTTGATACGTATAGTGTGCGACCACGTCGTCCGGTTTGTCGGGGCGCACGCCGTATCGGGTGTTTTTCCACTTTTTGGAAACAAAATTTATAATTTTTCGTGAAACTTTAACAACGTGTAACTTTCTACATACTAGATGAAAAGTGAATCCAAAAAGTGCATTACAATCTCGGTTAGGTTGTCTTTGACTGTCTTCAATTAGTTTCTACAATGTCCATTTGTACAGAATGAAAATTGGCCGACAAGTTGGTATTTTAAAACAGTTTTTAATATTCCAGAAATGTGGTTTTTCTCCAACTTCACCTCGATTTTTCGAGCAAGTTGGATGGACATGTCGAAATCCACCTGGGGAATCTCGAAGAGGGTCATGTGGGCTTTCTACACGAATTTACGGATCTAAAAACGGATTTAAATTGAGAGAGATATCGATCGGGGAAGTGGGATACCTTAAAGTGGGAATCTGTTGTTGTTGTTTGTTGTCGAGACGACTGGGAGACGGGACTGCTGTCGCTCCGGCGAGGTTGGGCACTCACGCCGAGGAGAGGGGGAGGATGGAGGAGGAAAGAGGAGGAAGGAGGAGATTAGGGTTTTTCATTAGAGAGTTAAATATATATATATATATAATATATATATATATATATATATATATAATATATATTAATATATATATATATATTAGGGATGGGGTTCGGCCAACCATTACTAAAGGTGCTGCTATATTGCTGCTTGCAAGGGGGGCGCACACGCAATTGTGCTGCTGCCGCTGCTATTTAGTTGTGGGTGGTCGGATGGGGCCGACCACCCCTAATGCTTTTTTTTTTCTTTTTCTTTCTTTTCAATCAATCTTCAATATATATATATATATATATATTATATATATATATTAATATTATTATATATATATATATATATATTATATATATATATATATATATATATATATATATAGATATATCCATAAATACACCAAAAATCTATTTAAAATCCAAATATCATTTAAAAGTCAACTATCCAATTATTTAATATATTTGAGCATATCTACATATATAAATTCAATCCTTAATAAATCAACTCAAAATAGTAATAATATTTAAATAGGAAAAACATGTTTATTAAATCTTCGCAAAATAAATTTTAATAATAATAAATTAATAAAATCTTTCCAATGGGTGAACTTATACCGCACACCCCTATCCGGGTCCAAAAATAGTAAAATTTTATAAAATATTATTTTATTAATAAAATAGATTTTTGTACCCAAAGTCAATAAATATTCAACAAGTTCTAAAAATAATTTAAAAATATTTGTACATACACAAATATTTCTATATGGCCACCTTAGTCACCCCACATGCTCACATGGGCTTAAATTTGGTTCGGGCCCTGTTCGGGCTGAATTGGCCAAACCGAGTCAAAAAAAATAAATAAAACCATAAATTGTATAAATTTATTTTTAAGTTTAATAAAATAATTAAAATAATTAAAAAAATAGGGGTTTTACACTGAGGCAGGGACACGCCCTTGACATTGAATGTTTACGTGAATTACGTTAAGTGGATATATACGAATTATTGTCTAACTCGATTTACTTTGGACAGAGAAGGCCGGACGGTAAGTATGGGTAAGTCGTGCATGTATTTCCATGCAAACACTTGAATTCGGCAACACGAGATAGGTTATGAAATATGCCATGAAACTGATCCTAAGACAAGATTAAAAAGACAATGAATGATAGACGGTGCACAAAAGTAAATAGAATGTGTTTGGTAATGATAGCATTGTGGACGAGCTAGCCTCCCCACCAGTGCATAACAATGTACTGATAACCCCACAGTCTGCTTGCAGGACGCAGGAGACGTCGGCAGGTGCAGAGCTTCCCTCGAACGTGCTAAGGTGCGGAGCCAACTCTGGAGCCTTGGAGCGTTGCAAGGAGCTGAAGCACCCTATACAGGACATAATGTATCGGAACATTGCCATGAATCATTCCATCTTATAAGCCACTTGGCACACCCTTTTATGTTTCAGAGAGAGAGAGCTTGAGAGACTTGTAAACTCGATCTAGCGCCGCTTGTAAACTTCTTGAATATCAAAAAAGAGTTTGAATTTGCTTCAACTTGTGTTCATTTACTTTTCGCTGCAAATGGGACACTCTGTGCGACTTTGTGGCCTAGCTCGAATCGGCCGTTTTCGAACATAGCGTTGCACGGGCGCAACCTAGGCCCGTGCGACATCACGCCTTAGCGAGGACGATCGCTCCTAAGAGAGCGGGGCATGACATATTGGTATCAAAGCACGGCTTTACGTCCTTGGACTTCATTTCGATTCTCTCAGTTTTGAAAGCTCGCTTGGAAACAAAGAAGTGTACGCTCTCTCTCGTTATGCCTTGGGATGTTCCATACAATAAGTCTAATATTTTCAAAAACTCGTACAAGTACTCGGTTGAACGGGATCGATAGGCGAATGCCTTTGTGCCAAACCACGACGGACTTGAGTTGAGAGAAAACTAATGCTAAGAGTTAGAAAACACAGTACATGCTTGAATAAACCTTTTGCTGACTATCGCGAACGAGCACACGAGACCGAAGTATGGTTCTAACGGGATGGTTATGCACGCAACCTTTCGGCTAAGTTGTGCCGAGTATCGCGCACCTAGACCTTCTGGTGCGAACGAGTTTGCGAGCGAGACCGACTATCGCTTGGACGAGAATAAGTGAGACTTAGACTGTATGTCGATAGAGACGCTACTTGACTAACGCTAAAGTGAACACGAGAAGTGGTTTTTAGACTTTGAGGAACGGAGGAACGCGCAATTGAACATATCGATTGGGAATCGAATGACCTTTTGAGGATTTGTAGAGTGACTTGACCCCCGAGTGGTGTATGTGATAGCTTCGAGGAAGAATAAGATGAGTGTCGACGACTAGTCGAGTGGCTCGAACCCTGAGTGGTGTATGGACGACATAGAAATTGTTCGAGCGAGACTAAAGGATTTATGGATAGTACGAGTATGTCGGCAAGCGATTATATCGCGCAAAGCCTTAGAACGAGTAATGTAACTCCCCAGAACCAGAATACTGGAGAGCGGGGGCATACATAGCCAGCTACGTATATTGAAGTGTAACCCACCTTGCTATACGGTCACGGCTGTCTAGATACATGAGGGTTTAACTACAAGCCAACAGTCTCCTATGGTCATGAACAAGCCTATTGTCTCAATCTCAAGCATGCAATGATAGTTACAAGATGTCAGAGCACCAAATATATAATAGCAAGGGTCCCTACATTACATATTGGATGATCTTGAAGCTAGTCGTACAAATATCAAGACTAACAAGAGTTCAGTCATACATGATCAACCCTAGGATCTGTCAATCATGTTACAGCCCGTAGGCAGATAGTAAATAAGGTGCAATACGAGCTAACACGTGCTCGCCGGCTAAACGCCTCAAAGAATAATTTTTATAATAAAGTAGGAGGACAAAAGAAACCCACTCGTTGCCAGGGTTACGCCTGGTGGTCACCATCTGGGGCTGAAAGACAGGTAGAACCTCTGGAGCTGCTTCGACATCTGGCCATACAAAACCAGCTGGGTCAGACCCCAGAAAGAGCAAGTGCCACAAAGGAGGCTTCACTTAGGAACTAAAACTAGCATATCACAATAGAGTATTAAAGATAAATAATAATAAAGAACTGATAATAATAGAGATAACAACAGTAAACTGAGTATGAAGAAACCATTCAAGTAGCCAGGTCACAACCCTTAAACTAAACAAGGACCGGAGTTGCGGTCCTTCACCTGAATAGAAACCCGTCTCAAATACTATTGGTTAGTAAAACATGATTAGTCTCGGCATAGGGTAAAAATAAGACAATAAACGAAGAGAGGATAAGGAACTGCTCCGGAAGCCAGGTTACAACTCTTAAACCAAACAAGGACCGGAGTTGTACCCTTCGCCTGAACAGAACCTTGCCCCTGATCTTTATTTGTTAAGGCAATCATAGGTAACCATGTCATATCATATTCTGTAAAACAGGACGAGCATGACATGGGATGCAAATAGGACAACAACGAGGAGAGGACACAAAACTGCTCCGGGAGCCAGGTTACAACCTTTAAACCAAACAAGGACCAGGGTTGTAACCCTTCGTCTGAACAGAACTGGACCCCCGATCGTTATTGTTAAGGCAAGCATAAATAATCCCGTCATGTAACAATCTTTCACAGGATCGGGGCAAGACTAAGCTGGGCTAAATTCCATCCAATCAATCACGGCCAAGCAATGAGTACGGCTTGATACTTTTAACTAACTAGGGTTATCACAAGCCTAATTACTAGCAAGATGCAATGAGATTATTCCAACAGCCACACGCCCTGCAGACCATCCGGTTATCCAGGTCGAATATTCGTTTATGAAGAATGCAACACGTGACTGTGTGCTGGAAATGTGCCCTACTCGTCGGTAGGCTACAAGTCCACTGAATGCGCCCAGATAACGGGATTGCTTGTAGCTGGGAAATCTCTTCACGTCTACTGAATTATTCTAGTTAATTAGCCTTAGTCAATTTCAGTAGGTGCCCCTGACCGTGGTATTCAGGGGTTCCCGTCCTAGACATGATGCAAGACAGTAATTGTTTATTTGTACAAACACAATCGTCTACAGTGGCCAGGTCAATCATTCTTGTCAGGTCATGTCATGTCATGTTAGCCGTCGCAACAGCAATTCGAGATAATCATATCAGGTATACTTGTCATACCATGCCATGTTCAATTATCATTTCTAAATATATTAAATAAATTCGTGATTATTAAGTTCATGAGAAAAGGCGTAAGGATATAAAATGGGCGTAAAATATAAAAAGGGTAAATGTGTACGCCATAGGAACTCAAGTTTCTACGCACGTACTACTACGCTAGACCAAGGGGCCTTCAAACGTAAAGTGGCTTACGCTAGCAAGAGCAAGGTAAGATAGCTCTACGCGAGCAAGGGTACATGGGGTGGAGTTTTACGCTAGCCGGGCTTTACGCTCGTAAGATACGCACGCCAACTCTCGATCAAAGCTTTACGCGAGGGAAAATTTATGCGAGGAACACTCGGCAAACTTTACGCTCGTGAGAGCCGGCTCGAGCTAGGGATTTTACGCTAGCTCGATTTTACGTGAGCGGGAGAGTCCCGAGCGTAAAATCGATTAGCTCAGCATAAAACGAGTACGCTTGGCATGCGATACGTGAGCGTAAAGGGGCACTACGCGAACATGTTAAGACGTGAGCGTAAAAGGCTGAACAATATGCTGGCACGCAATACGTGGGCGTAAAAAGCTAAACACTACGCTAGCATGTTAAGACGTGAGCGTAAAAGGCTGAATAATACGCTGGCACGTAATGCGTGGGCGTAAAAACTCCATCTTCTCCACATGGCCAAATTCAAACATGCGTAAAAGCTCAGGAACTCCATCTCGGCCAGGACTTGGTGAAATCCGGCCATCCCAAAACCAAACTTGTGCCAAATCATGAGGCCTACTACATGAAACTCTTAATTTTTTAAAACAATTTATTTTAGTAGATCAAAACTAAGAGATCGAAAATACTAGAAACTTAGATCTATATGAAATGAGCCATGGAATTTGAAAACACTAAATACTAAAGAGGCTTAGAATCTTGTGGAGAAAAAAATGGAACAATAAAATAGGAGTTCCTTCATGAAGCAAGTTACACTTGCCTACGGTGGGGGTTCGGTGAGGAAGAAGAGGGAAGAGCAGTAATAAGAAAATTGAATGAAGAGAGAGAAAGGTGGTTGGAGTTAATAATGGAGATGGTGGTAGGTAGGGGTTCTCCATTTGGTTCATGATGAACCAATAAGCAAACCCAAGCCTAGCCGAACCAATCCCAAGGTGAACCAAGCAATGAAAATGCCAAATAAACCAAGCAGGGAGACATGCAATACGAGTCAAAATACGTACACGTATACCAAGATACGTAATACGAACCACAGGCATTACAACTCTATCCACCTTAAAAGAATTCCGTCCTCGAAATTTAATCAAGAGGCTAGAGATGCAAGGACAAGCTACACTAATCATAGGCAAGCTATACTAGTCAAGCAATCAGGCAATCAATCATGTAAGCAAGGAATCGAAGCCATGAGGCATAAGGAAGACATTATACCTCACGAGTCAAACAGGTAGGAATATCGCGATCGGATATCATCCTCACGCTCCCATGTTGACTCACCCAAAGAGTGATGACCCCAAGCAACACGGACTAACTTAATAGTCTTGTTCTTGAGTATCTTCTCTCTTTGGTCCAATATAGATACGGGCCTCTCCTCATACGAAAGGTTGGTACCACAACCAATTCCGAATGATCCAGGAAATGGCTCGATCCGAAATATACCATCGTAGTTGGGATACATGGAACCGTCATGTACCTCACTCAGA
>JANAVB010022022.1:0-12531 GCA_029216955.1 Iris pallida
ATAAATAAATTCACTTTATTTATTGTGAATCTGAGAAAATTACAACTGTAGGAATTCGATCTAGAAGACGATCGCTTTATCCCTTAGACTATGCGAAGAAGAAAAGCTCTCAAAATTTTGACAGTAAGTTAGATAACTATGTATGTACAATGAATGGAAAAAGAACTCTATTTATAGAGTCAAAATAACTGAAAGGATAACTGTCTTCACAGCCTGTGCCTAGTTGAAAATCATACAGGATTTAACATACGCAAGGTTGTGAGCAGTTACTGGACGTGGCCTGTAACTGTTGGACACATGGCAATCATGTATGAGTCGTGTGCAAGTTACAGGACACGCAGGTGAGAGATCAGTGGCATGGCTGCCACGTACTCTAATTTGATGAAATCCACGCAGACTTGTTGAAGACGAAATCCACGCAGACTTGGGTAAGAAAGCTTCAAAATCTACGCAAACTTGGGGCAAGAAGCTTCGGAATCCACGCAGACTTGGGGCAAAAATTCACAATCCACGCAGACTTGGGGCAGAAAGTTTCAAAATCCACGCAGATGTGGGACATGAAACTTCAGAATCCACGCAAACTTGAGGTAAAAGCTCAAAATACACGCAGACTTGAGAAAGGAACATATAAGTTCAAAATACACGCAGACTTGAGCCAGAAGGCTCAAAATCCACGCAAGCTTGAGGCAGGACTGCCAGCTGTCCTGATTCGACGTGCCTCGACTGACACAAAATCTCTGACAGTGATTGCTTTGTCAGTCGCATTAAATGACAAGAAGCTCTTTTGGTACGCCAACTTGGTGAAGGCTGAGTCTTGCTGAAGAAGATTTCAAAAGTCACGCAATAGTCGGCTGTGATCTCTCGAGTTCCATGCATACGTGGCATACGAGAAGACATTCTTCGACTGTCGTGCTGTCAGTCATAATGACACTCTGACAAATGATGAGCTGTCTTCCAGCGTGATTTTTTAATATTGTCCTGATCAACTCAGCGTGAATTTACCTTGTTCTGATCAACTCAGCGTGACCTTCATTTTTAAGGCCTACAAAACCCCCTTCAAAGTTTTCGAAAGTTGAAAAGACTTCAAAATTTCGAAATAGTTTGAAAATATCCAAATGAACTTATTAAATGTCATGATGACTCTTCAGTTTTCGAGACTGATTGAATCTAATTTATGGTGGAATATGAAC
Source organism: Iris pallida (assembly GCA_029216955.1). Lineage (NCBI taxonomy): Eukaryota > Viridiplantae > Streptophyta > Magnoliopsida > Asparagales > Iridaceae > Iris > Iris pallida. The sequence goes on from JANAVB010022022.1 coordinate 1,191, forward strand.
CGCCGGCGAGCTTGTTTATATAAACGGGAAGAAAATTCAGCTTTGATATTCATCTTACGTCAACATGACTCCGAATGAAGAAGAAGCAAGAAAGTTGGGTTTCTGTGCACATGACGACCCTACTCTCGGGGGTAAGGAACCGGAGCCTTTAGTTTTCGAGTTCAAAGATGACCCTACACAACTAGTCAAGAACTTCCTGAGCCACTTTGGTCTGGACGGCTCGTCTTCTTCCAATGGGCGCAGCCTTGCAGAGCAGCATGAAGCGCTTAATGTTCTGTTACTCGTATGGGAGTCACTAGTGTAGAGGAATGGCGCCAAGCTCAGTCGCTTCACAAAATAGAGCGTGTCTTTTATGCTTCTGTTTTCTTTTTGAGAAATGTTGTACTTTTTTTCCTATGTAAGGTCATCAGTACCTGCTTTGAAAAATGTAGTACAACTTTTGTGCTGAAAACTAGTTTTACACCGAACAGCGTGCACTAATGAAGAATATTAAGTGGCACTCTTTGAATGTTTCAAATATTGTGCTATTTTCCAAAGTACACGTGACACTCATTCCATGGTTTATGAGCACTTTTTACTCGGATCTTTTCTAAGAATAGGCCTGCACTTTGTCCTTTAAATAGATAGGTGAGTTTCATGCATACTCATTCCTTCATTCTTCTTCTTCTTCTCTGAGAATGACCTTTTTGCAAGATTCTATTCTCAACAAGAAATTAATGATAGCAATGCTTTCTGATCTAGATCTCGATGGTGAGTGTAACATAGTATGCGTATCACTTTTCACTGTTGAAGATGAGTTTTTGTTTCTGACTAAACAAGGTGCGCCTGACTGGCCAGTGCGTGTCTCATGATAATGACACTTCTGTTAATTAATTTCTTTTTCTTTGCTGCTTTCTGCAGAAGCTTGGCTGCAAAATTTTTTCAGAACTGGCATTGGCGATTTGGATGCTGTGGGGAGCGTTCTTCTGACACCAACATCAGGGAGCTCATGCGCTATTGACGCGCAAATCAGACAACTCAGAACTCTTCGTAGGATAGAAGGGTCTTCCTCCGATGGTAGGAAGAGCCTTTATACACGGAGAGTTGGACGGTGGAGTCATCTCTACCCCAAGAAATCGGGTAGTAGAGTTCCTTTCACGGCAGAACTAGGAATTGTATCCCAATGTTGGATACATTCCTATCTCCTTTGAAAGGTCGCTCCCAATCCACCAGTTGTATTGGCAGCAACACGTCTTCGTGCTGCCCTACTCTGTGGTTCTCCTCTCGTCTGAGAGATAAAACCAGAGTTTGATTCCTGCTGGACAATCAGGATTGCCACCAACAACGAATCCGCCAGAGAAGATCAAAGAAGAAATAGATCTCCATTAGATTTTTGTTGTGTACATAGAATGAAAATCAAAATTGTAATAGATTTCCATTATGATTTGTAAGAAAGTCTAAGAAAATGTAATAGACTTTTTATGATGAAATGAGAGTGGAAATGATAATTCTTCAATGCTCAATGATTTATATTTATTTGCATGAATTGTGGACATGATAGATAATGAAATCTTCTTTTCTGATTTAGAGTACATAATATTATCAGAGGTAATATGGACATGATAATATGTAGAAACTCAAAAAAAAATAGATTGATTTCTATGCAGAGGTCAAAAATAGAAAATGACAAATGAGCAAGTAGATTAGGCATTTATCCAGAAGTTATGAAAACGTGATAAGTAACGAATCCCTTCTTTTTGATAGATTGATAGAAGATTATGAACGGACGAATCGTCAGATGGATGTAATAAATGAACGAATGAACCGTCGGATGTAATAAATGAACGGATGAACCGTCAAGCATTAATGAATGTGTGAACCGTCGGATGAATGTGACGCTTCATTATTTGAAGAACTTCTGCCTATAAATATAGCAGAATTCTGACAAGAACGAACACTTCTATTCTTCAACATAAAAATATTATCTGAAGAAGCATCCAAGAAAGCTGGAATTGCCCTGAAGGTTCAGAAAGGCACTGAAGAACACCCTGCTGATTCAGTTCAGCCGAAGGAAGTAGAAGCAGGCAAAGGTTCGTCTGTACCCAAGCCACCAAGGGATATTCTGGACTTCCTGCTCGAACCAGGAAGGACTGAAGAAGAAGAAGCCATGAGGATGGCCGCTTGCAAGTTCCTCGTGGGTTCTAGCAAGGAGGTTCTCGGCTCTTTGCTGACCGCGTTTTCGAGAAGGACGGCAGTAGTCCGCATCCAAATGTAGAGAAGGATGATAGTGATCTTCCTTAAAATCATGTACTATCAAAAATAAATATAAATATTTCTGAACATGAACTTGTCTAATAATTTACAAGCCTTTATACATAATACTTTTTAAGGAATTTGCCATTAATAGGCATCATAACTTTTCGACCATCCAGTTCTGAGAGTTGATAGGCTCCATTTGAGAAAACTCTGCTTACGACATAGGGAGCTTCCTACTTTGCGTCAAATTTGCCCTTGCTCATATGAGTCATAGTCATAGGACGTCTGACTGTTAGAACAAGTTCTCCTTTTGATACGCTCGAACTCTGACTTTTTTATTAAAAGCTCTTAAGATTCTAGCTTGATAGAATTCAATATTCTGTTGAGCAGATAATCGCTTTTCATCCAGAGCTTCTAATTCCTGAAGTCGAAGACGATCATTATTCTCGGCAGTGAGTTCATTAGCGATTGCTATCCTTAAAGAAGGAATTTGAATCTCTAATAGAAGAACAGCTTCGCAACCATACACCAGAGAGAAGGGTGTACATTTAGTAGCATTACGAACTGTAGTACGAAAGCCCATAAATATTCACCGAGCTTCTCATTCCAATTACGTTTGTTAGTAGAGACAAACTTCTTTAGGAGTTTGATGATGGTCTTATTAAAAGCTTTTGCTAATCCGTTAGCTGCCGGATTATATGCGGTAGAAGCCATATTGTTGATCCGATGATCGTCACAGAATCGAGTAAATTTTTGACTGACGAACTGTGGTCCGTTATCATGAATAATGCGTCGAAGAACACCAAATCTGTAGATGACATGATGTTTGATAAAGCTGATAACATTGGAAGTCTTGACTTCAGATAAAGGAATGGCTTCGGCCCATTTGGAGAAATAATCGGTTATTGCGAGAATAAACCGATGACCTTTTGATGAAGGCGGATTGATCGGACCAATAATATCCATGCCCCAAGCTTCGAAGGGCCATGATGCTGCCGTCGGATGTAGAAATTCCGAGGGTTGATGAATAAAATCTGCATGGATTTGATAAGCTTTACACTTCTTTGCATATTCGTCTGATACCATAGTGGGCCAATAATAACCCATACGTCGAATACGGTCCTGAAGTTTTGGGCCAGGCTGATGTGCTCCATAAATTCCATCATGTGCTTCGCGAATGATCTGCTGTCTCACTCGGATCATTCGGAAGAATATCATACAATACGAAGTCTAAGAAAGGAAGTCTCCAATCTTTATCCGTATTCTGAGTCTCAGTTGAATTACTGAAGATAAATTCCATGCTAGAATCAGATGAAGATGATAAAGATTTACGACTAAATCCAAATCCTCTTGTTGTGTTGACGTCATGAGGTGTTGATTCTTCAATGTCAATTGGAAGTCCTAGGGTCAGGTTATTTTCCAGATGAAACAATTCTCGATTGCGAACAACAATCATTTGTTGCCGTCTAATCGGAATAGCCAACACCGTCGCAAGATTAGCTAGAGCATCAGCTTCTGTGTTACATGCTCGCCTAACATGTTCAATGAAGAATTCTTCAAACGAAGAAGCCATTGATATAGCTGATCTATAATAAGGAACCAGATCTTGATGGAGAACTTCATAAGTACCCCTTATCTGATTGACAATGAGTTTAGAGTCTCCGTACGCCTCCAAATGTTGAATATTCAGATGTTTAGCGAGTTGAAGACCAATGAGTAATGCATTGTACTCAGCTACATTGTTTGAACATGGTTGATCAAGAGAATAAGCTCGTTGGATAGCAAGACCTTCTGGCGATACAAGAACAATTCCAACTCCAGCGACGATGTCTCCATTAGGACCAATTCTTGAAGCTCCATCAAAGAATAGACGCCAAGTAGGATCTTCTTCAGCAATTTGGTTTGAATCTAGAACTTCATCTGGGATTTCATCATAGAGTTTTAAATCTTCTGAAATTGAATGAGCAGCCAGAAAATCGGCTAAAGCTTGTCCTTTGACTGACTTCTGAGGAATATAGTACATATCATACTGAGCAAGTAAGATTCCCCAGTTAGCCAATCGAGAATTTAAAACACTAGGTTTCTTCATCATGACCCGTATAGGATTGATCTTAGAGATGACATGAATAGTCTGGCCAATGATATAATGACGTGTCTTTTGGACAGCGAACATCAAGGCTAGACATTCTTTTTCAACCGGTGAATATCGAGGTTCAGCTCCAGTCATAGTACGACTGAGATAGTAAATGGCTTGTTCATGACCATTCTTATTCTTTTGAGCAAGCAATGCACCCAATGAATGACTCATTGCTCGGGTATACAAGAGGAATAGAATTCCTGAGACGGGAGGTACCAATACTGGAGGGCTCATCAGATATTGTTTTATATCATCGAATGCTTTCTGACATTCGTCATTCCAGACGAAAGAAAACACCTTTCTTCATGAGTTTATTGAATGGTCTGCAGCGTCCTGAAAGATTAGAGATGAATCACCTGATATAAGCGATCCTTCCTTGAAATCCTCGTAGCTCTTTTAAGGTGCGTGGAGGACGCATCTCTTGGATGGCTTTGATCTTCTCGGGATCCACGTGTATACCTTTAAAGGTAATGACGAAGCCGAGAAATTTACCACTAGAGACGCCTAAGAAGGACTTAGTAGGGTTCATCTTTAATTGATGCTTACGTATTAGATCAAATATAGTCTTCAAATCTTGGATATGATCCTCCTTTTGTCGACTTTGGACTGCAATATCATCAACGTAGCATTCGACTATTTTTCACAAATGTTCACGGAATATAATGCTCATGGCTCGTTGATAAGTTGCTCCGGCATTCTTGAGACCGAATGGCATAACTGTATAACAGTATGTACCAATTGGCGTTCTGAAAGAAGTATGCTTCTCGTCATCTGGAAATATTTTAATCTGATTGTACCCAGAATACCCGTCCATGATTGACATCCGTTCAAATCCACAGGTATTATCGATCATGACATCAGTGATTGGTAGAGGGAATTCGTCTTTGGGACATGCCGCATTGAGATCGCGGAAGTCTATGCAAACTCTGATCTTGCCAATCTTTTTAAGAACAGAAACTATGTTAGCCACCCAATCGGGATGTTGTTCCTCTCTAATGAACCCAGAGGCCATGAGTTTATTGACTTCAGCTTCAATTGCATCCATAATGTCTGGACGAAATCATCGCTGTTGTTGTTTGACCGGTTTAGCATTCGGCAAGATATTGAGTTTATGAGTTGTGATTTATGGATCAAGCCCTGGCATATCTTCATAACTCCAAGCGAAGACGTCGATGTAGTCACGAATAAGTTTGATTATGTCTTGCTTATCAGTTTCTGAAAGACTTTCACTGATGAATATTGGCTTAGGGGATCCCTCTTCACCAACATCTATTTGAACAAGTTTGTCTTCAGTCGGAGGTTCTTTTTGCTCGAATCGGAACTCCCATTGGTTATCTAACCTTTGGGCCCATTGTTCTGATTCAGGTGAGATTTCAAACTCATCTTCGTCTTCATCACTTTCTTCAGAGCGGTCAATAGAAACCATGTTGGAAGACAGAATGTTGCAATAGAAATCACCGATACTCGTATCGGAATCCCAAGAGGTAGTACTAGAAGAATCAGACCTCTTATCTTCGTCAGATTCGGGATCTTCATGAATAATATTGATAAAAGAAATAGGAGCAGTATAGCCCAATCCGTATTTCGTTCTCCCATATTTCAGAGGAGGAACACGAACTGGCATTTTTCTTCCTTTTCTACTATTGAGGCCAGTCTTGAAGTCATAGCCCATATTTTTAATGATGTCTTTAGATTGCTGACTATAACGACGTAATTGTAATCTTCCAGTATCATCGTTTTTGTCCTCGTCTTCTAAATCAGAAGGATTTTGGGGCCCTTTGTAGAAGAATATTGGAATGTCTCCTGGCTTTCTGCTGGGAACTAGAAAGTATGAAGATTGTACTGATTCTAGGGATACATCTGTATGAACAGTCTGTACAACTCCTATGGTTATTGTGCTCAAGTCATCTAGCAAATGTAAATAACTATGAACACAATTACACACATCAGCATACTGCAAAGATGGAGACTTTTCATTAAAAGCAGCAATATTTACATTGGGAGAAGGCTGAGCCTTAGAGATCTTAGCCAAATCAATGACTAAAGGGGGAGAAGAAGAACGAGAAGGAATTTTGTTTCGATTAAGATTGATAACAAATGGCTCAGAAGAGGTGAGCTCCCTTGAAGCCTGAGATGGAAGAGTAATCTGCCCTCCAACTGGAATTAGCAGAGTATCCTGTTTCACATATGAAGATACAGGAACTGTAGTACGCCCACTGACAGGAATGATCAGTGTATCTTGAGTAGACGACTGAGGCAATGGAGAAATCCGTCCACTCACTGGAATGATGAAAGGACCTTCTCCAGAGGGTTTGGGAGGTTGTTGCTGAGTAGTTTGACCTTTAACAAGGATTATTAAAGTCTCATTTTGTGAATCCTCTTTCTCCATAGCTTGTATCACCCTTGTATACTCTTCTTTATACATCCGAGAATCATTGAAATAGGCTTCAACCCCATGGAAAGGGTTTATATCAGCAACTTCCTTTTGTACTGTTCTATTGCTGTCAATGTATTTAAAATACTGATGAAGAGTAGAAGGCACCACATTATTTTCATGAAGAAAGGGCCTCCCCAGAAGAAGATTATAGGATCCTACAATCTCGATCACATAGAAAGTGACTTTGGATCTGAAGTCGCCAATCTGAAGTTTCAAATGAATCTTTCCCAAGGGCTCACTTCTACTTTGATTGAATCCCAGGATAGTAGTAACCGTCTTTGATAGCTTGTGAAGAGGAATTTTTAATTCATCCAACAGACTCTTCAGCATTATACTTATAGCAGACCCTGGATCAATGGATACGATCTATCTTCATTGTATCAATATAACCGGTGTAATAGAGAGGCCGATCATGTCGATTATCCTCCAGTAGCATGTCATCTTATGTAAAGGTGATATTTGGGATAATCTCCAATACACTGTTGCAATATAAGCAAGTGGCAGGTTCTGCATCTGGCTTCTTTAATTGTGCAAGACAAGAGTCTGCTTGAAGAAGTGCTTCGCTTAACGTCTCCCGAGTCTCTTTAGAAAGACGTGGAAGTTCAAAGAGTGACATTCTAGCTGGAGTATTAGCAAGTTGAGCTAGAATGTCGAAGTTATAAGGCTTCTGAAGTCCAAGAGGAGAGGACTTCTTGATTGGTTTATCAAACCGAGCCTGTTGTTTGTCTTTCTCAAGAGCTGTAGGCTTAGAAAGAGCAGGTTCAACTGGTGCAGTTGAAGGAATAGGTGCAGTGGATGATTCTTCTTCAGGAGGAACATTAGGAGCATCTTTGTCAGCAGGAGGGATATTAGGAGTATCCTCAGAATTCTTGGAATAATCCTTTAAATAAGATTTCCCTGTTCGAGTAGCACCAGCAAGTGCTTCTTCTTTGTCTTTTGGCTCTGTGTCAGAAGTAGACCCAAGAGAAGTTATATGACATGACTTAATTTTTCCAGTCTTTTTGGACTTTCGCGAAATAGTCTTTTGAAGAGGAGAAGATTCAAAATCTGCTACTAGATCAGGATGTATCCACATGATTTCTCCTGTTTCCATAGTAATTGGCACCAATCCTTCAGATTGTGGAAGAGGAATATTCACTATGTCAAGAGTCACCTTGGGAATAGGAACGATCCCGCTTTCAAGGAGTTGAGGGGGAAAATCTCCAAATTGCATAGAGACGATATTGGAGGTAACGGTCTTCTCTTTTGGAGTAAGGGAGATAGCTCCAGATTTAATCATTTCTTGGATCTTTCCTTTCAGTACATAACATGTACGAATTGTATGACCCAGCATTCTATGGTATGGACAGTATTTGGGATGATCCGTCTTACCAGCTTCATCAGGTTTCTTGATTTCAGGTAATTGTATTTTATTACCTTTCAGCAGATATTCAAAGATACCAAGGACATCGTCGTCATCAAAAGAGTATTCTTCTTTAGGGCGAGGTGCTCTTGGTTGTTGAGTTGTAGAGGTTGGAGAAGTTTGAACATTTGATGCATCTTTGCTCTGAAGATTAACTTCAAAGGTTTTTTTCCCTTGCGAGCATTATTTTTATTGCTTTGACCTGTTTCTTTAGGAGACATCTGCACTCCTAAACCTTTGAAGGTTTCAGCACTGATTTTTACGGCTTTGGCACTGACTATGAAGGAAGGCCAGTCTTGAAATTGAGTAGATCCTGTCCACATGCTGATGATTGGTAACAAGTTTGATTTGCATGTGTCGATGGTGACAGCATCAGGAGTTCCAAGAGGCATCTTCAGAGCTTCTCTTCGAAATCGTTCAATAAAATCCTCTGTAGTTTTATTACTTTTCTGCTTGATTCTAATAAGAGCAGACATAGTCATGTCATTAAGCCCTTCATAGAACCGTTCAAGAAACATCTGTTTGAAACCGACAAATGAGGTAATACACCCATCTGGGAGACTTCTATACCATTCATAAGCCGTTCCTTTGAGACATCCAATAAACACCCGAGTAAGGAGGGCATCACTTGGTTGCAGTTGGTCAGTCATCACTTCAAAGTGATTAATAAACTGACTCGGAGAGGTGGTTCCATCATAGAATGAGATAGTAGGAGACTTGTACTTAGGAGGATACGATACTTGCTTCCATTCTATCGGATAAGGTTGCTTGATGCCTAACCTTTGTAAACCATCTTTCTGTTTGAATGCCTCGAATTGAGTTTTGAGATTCTTCAATTCTTCAGAGACAACTCCGGAAGATTGTGGAGTTGTAGCTTGTAGAGAATAGTTGGGAGGAGGAACAGCATTATAAGCACTACCCCCAGCTCCAGAGAGACTAGGATTTGGTTGAGCTGGTCCAGGAGTATTGGATTGTACTACTGGAGGAACTTGTACTGGACTTACACCAGTGTCAATTGGTATGGCATCTGGTACAGTCTGTCGATTTTGTATCTGAGTTGCCATGAGTTCATACATCGACTTCATAGTATCAGCCATGGATTTCATTTACTGTTCCAAAGAAATAATTCTTTGTTCTTGAGGAGTCAAGGAAGAAGAAGGTTCATCAGTATTCCCATCAACCATATAAGTCATGACTATACGAGGGATTATTGATGAACTGGTGGATGTTGTTTGTTCTGAATCACTGCTTTGTGCATCAAAGTCAATTATAGGAGAACTACCCCCAGTAGGAAGAGGTAGGAAGTTAGATTCTCCAAGGAATTCAGAATCATCTTCAGAGATCAAAGTTCTTTGACTAGAGGCCAGGACTCTTGCTCTTGTGCCTCTATATACTCCATCTGGACTATCAGCTCTACCCCCAGTATCCCGAGAGGTCATGTTGACAGAAGCAAACAAAGGCTCATCTTCATCAGGCATAGGTTCACACTGAATCCGATTGAAGACAGATTGTCGTTTTGTTTGACATCTGCATTGCATTGTGACTCTTGGCTGGAAGTCACATTCATGATCAACATAGTCTTGAACCATTGATTGACATCTGCATTGAATTATGACTCTTAGCTGGAAGTCACATTCAGCATGGTCCATTGTCATAGATTTATTCCTTCTCTTCTGTTGAAGATGTTCTCGTAAATCTGTCTGTGATGACTGAGGTACATCAGAGAACACTCTTTGTGTATTTTTAGGAATATATTTCTGATTCTTGGGTCTTGATGGCTCTTGATTATATAGGGAGTGATTAATATAAGCCACATAATTTCTAGCATACTCTGCATCTGGATCTCTTATCTTCATATCCGATTGATGTGGTTTCTTAACACCAGAAGTATTTTCCAAACGGATTTGATTAAGTTTTGCTCTTAGATCAGTTGGAGGTAACACATTAGTTTTTGAAACTTGGAGTTTTCTTTTCATTGATCTGGATATTTGCAGAGAAGGAAGAGTTGAACCACCCCCTTGATTAGGAGTTGGTAACAGACCCTCTTTTATAGACAAATTCTGTGCCCAATTTGAAAAAGTCGTAGAAGAAGACATTAAAGAATGTTTCTTCTTAGACTTATTCAAGTTTTGAGACATAGAATGTCCAGAAGGAAGAGTAGTCAAAAGACCATCTTCTTTTCTTTGACTAACAAAATTGTCAGTCAAAGCTGTTCCTGAAGTAAAAACTACAGGAGCAGAAGAAACAACTAAAGAGTTATTTCTTTTCGAAGGGACTTTGTGTGGAAGACCACTCCCAGTTCTAGTAGAACTTGACAAAGAAGAAGAGATAGCTAAAGAGCTATTCTTCTTAGATGATGTACACGCTGAAACAGGCTTGGTTAAAGAACCAGTGCTGTTAGCGTGACTTTTGATTTTAGAATTACACGCTGGAACAGATTTGGCTAAGGAGCCAGTGCTGTCAGCGTATTTGTTAACTTTGGAAATACACGCTGGAACAGATTTGGCTAATGAGCCAGTACTGTCAGCGTGACTTTTGAATGTGAGATTGCACGCTGGAACAGACTTGGCTAAGGAGCCAGCACTGTCAGTGTGACTTTTGGGATTGAGATTACACGCTGGAACAGACTTGGCTAATGAGCCAGTACTGTCAGCGTGACTTTTGAAGGCTGGATCGCACGCTGGAACAGACTTGACTAAGGAGCCAATACTGTCAGCATGACTTTTGAATGCTGTCATCTTTAAGCGCACAAGAGTGTGCGTGCTTGCAGTAGAGTCTTTGCCAGTGTTAGGAGTAAACACTGTGGCAGAGACTTCACTATTGGCTGCCAACTGATTCTTAGGGACATAGACAGAGCGTCCCTTCGACTTGGCAGTGGTGATGGAGGCTGAAGTGGGCTTGCCACCCTTAGCCCGCTGTATTTCTTCGTAGGTGAGTTGATCAAATTGGATCGATATCACCTTCTTCGTCGAGCCGATTGACGAAGTGTCGCATTGAATTGTTGCCATCTCAGAAGAGGAGATGGTTTTCCCCAGCAGAGTCGCCAATTTGTTTTCCATAAATAAATTCACTTTATTTATTGTATATCTGGGAAAATTACAACTGTAGGAATTCGATCTAGAAGACGATC
>JANAVB010022023.1:0-2500 GCA_029216955.1 Iris pallida
TGTTTAGAAATGACAAATCTTCTCTATTTGTAGGAATTTTTAAGACAGAGTTCGGGCAGAACTCGGTAGGGTTAACGTTTATAATTTTGAACGTTGCAGATCCAAAGGAGTAGGAATTTGCTGCTACCAGGAGAAATTCAAGTGGACCGAGTTCGGGCAGAACTCTGGCCGAGTTCGGTTCCTTTGGTTCTGGTTCAACCTAAGTTGGTTTTTGGTTCAATTGGGTTTAGTTCGGTTTAAGGAATGAATCAAGATAGGTTGAGATAGACTTCTAATTGCCCGTGATCCCAACTCACAAATAATCTAGACTCAATAAATAGAAAAATACAGAATAAATATGAAAACTAATAGCCCATATGATGACGCCTTTTTCTTGACATTGAAAAAGCATTTTTTCCTTGACGACAATCGTCCAAAGATAAACAAAGAAATCTTCTTGTATAATATCGTCTTTGGCCCATCATTAATTCTTCATTGCATATGTCCGGCTTTGACAAAGCTTGATCAAGCTTACTGCATGTCTTACAAGAATATGTTAGACGAACAAAGCAATATGATAAAAGCATAACAATATTGATATAGTGAACATAAGGACAATGCTATGTTTAAGTAGCAACAAGATAGTGATTATATGAATATTAGTGACTTCAATAGTTAAACTTAATTGATTAGCCATATTCAAAAATATGATATAATCGTTGGGCTAACAATCTCCCCCTTTTGATTATGGCAAATCGGTTAAGTTTAAGATATATATAATAGATGCATGTATCATTAATACACATACTACTAGAATATTGTGTGTTATTGTGTGCTAACTTAAACTTATTTCTTCCCTTTTGACATGATAAAAAATAAGCTCTCCCGTAATAAGAGATGAAACAAACTCAAGCATAAGTAAAGGAGGAATGCAAAAATAATCATGATTAAGGATTAGAAGAACAGTTGTAGAAGCATGAAAAGCAAACTTGACAACCATACGCCCAAGCCAGGGAAGACATATGCGCCCAAGTCACCAATGAAGACATATGCGCCCAAGTCACCAATGAAGACTTATGCGCCCAAGCACCAGTGAAGTCATATGCGCCCAAGTCACCAGTGAAGCCATATGCCCATGCGCCCATTCTAGGCTACTCCAGAAGGGGGCGTATAGTCCTGTTTTAGGCTATGCGCCCAAGCCAGAACAGCCCCCGACTTGGTCAAACCCACGATCAATCGTGCACCGAAGCATACGGCAACATCAGTCTCCACGAGCAGTCGTGCACCGAAGCATGCGGCCACGTCAACACCACGATCAACCCATGATCACACATTCTGCATGCGCCTACATCCTATGCGCCCAAAATAGGACTATGTGCCTACATGAAAACCAGTATGTTTCCTCATGTGGGCGGATAACATCATTCCAGCACAAGAACGACTATAAAAAGGGGTCTCATACCTCTTCAAAATACAGAACGGAGAGCATTTTCAAGAGCCAAATTGTTGCACTTCTTGCCAGTGAGCCTTGAGTTAGCAATTTTCTTAGGTTTTCTCCTACTTTTTTAATCGGAGTGTCAACGGAGTAAAGGAGCAACTGCCGTTTGATCTCCATCGTCCTATTCCCCAAAATTCTTTTTGTACTCGGGGATCCTCAGCGCAGGATCTCTCAGGCGTACTCGATTTGTGGTGCCTTATACCAATAAGAAAAGACAGTATTTCTTCTTCTTTTTTGTATGTCCACAAAAATAGCAACTCTACTAGGGACTACCTTTTCCTCTGACGAGAAGGTGGTGACGCAATCTGATACCGACAAAGTGGAGAGCACTCAGAAGATGTTAATCGTGAAGTTCGATCAGAAAGTTCAATCAGCAGGCATTCAAAGAGATGTTCTCGAGGGACGACTCTACTCCCTCGAAATCAGCGAAGCCAAACAAGTCTCGCAAGACTTGGCTTCCGAAGGCTCGCAGTGTATATCCTGCCAGTGCCGTAGCAGATATGCAACTGAAGGACTCTTTCACATGGGCGCATGGCTCTGCCACAGAAGCTCCATAAATAAAGAAGGCTCACACCATTCCGGGCTCTACTAGCCCAGCGACTTCTCTCATGTGCAACCAACAACAGAGTGTACAATGCTCTAGACTTGACAAAGAAAAATACTACGATGCCAAGAATCAAAGTGTTCGACACTCTGGACAAACTCAGCGAGGCTCACAAACGAAGGAGGCAAAGCTGGGAGAAAATGGCGCTGCTCCACTAAGCATGCACCCAAAGCTATGCGCCCAAGAGGGTGTGTGGACGCATAACCCTGGCCAGAAGACTTATGTCTTCGACAGATTGTGCATCCAGGGTCATACACCCAAGTGTTACGACCCGTACCCGCTTTTCGGATACGAGATGTGTCCAAGCCAGCCTATACCGCATAGTCGACGGTAGAACACTGTCACGGCCAAGATGTTCAAAATCACAAAAATAACTTTATTGCTCATTCACATTTCTAGATTTATTACAACCTTTATAA
>JANAVB010022023.1:7500-30472 GCA_029216955.1 Iris pallida
AATAAATCACAACCATATATTGGGTCGAAGGAATTAAGTCGAAGTTGAGGCTCTAATGGAAGTTGGGAAGTATACCGGTATTATGGTAAGGGTTATAGCTAGTTCTTTTGACCTAAAAGTCGTACCGTAAAAATAGAGTTAAAGGGGACGCGTTTGAGTGGGATATGATATACCTAGATGAAGGTGGGCTCGTCTAGATCTCGCATATGAAATTTGTTGGGAGGTAATAGCTGGTCTCGTCCTCCGAATATTAATAACACGACCGGGGACACAAAATGATCTAAATGGAAAGTGGGAGTCCATGGGGCACTAATTATCATGCTAATGGAAATTATTCTAATCAATCGATGATCCTTGTATATCCCAAAATTTTAGAAGGCTTACAGTCTACTCACCTTAGAAGCTAGGACATAGTTTTAGGAATAATGAGGTTAAAAGAATTCTAAAGTCTGGATATTGTACATTGACTCTTGTTAATAAAGAATAAGGCACGGCGTAACGGGATACGATAGATATAAGTCAAGTCAAGGATCGTTGCTCAATAAATAGAAAACGAGTGTGTACAATGACACATGGTCGATAAAATAGAATAATCTACTCGTCCATAGTATACAAGGATTATCGACGGGGTAACCAACTCTAAGGCACATCATATAAAAAGATTTCTAACAACTGAGTCATGAATTTCTATTTTTTGTCAAGCCTGCCAGACTATTGTCACAAGGGTTCTAGTGGTATGGGCTGTAGTGATAATGTATTATTGATAACTGGTAGATCATAATATGACAGGGTATTTAAGCTATGGTATTGGATAAGCTAGTGACTGTGGTGTTCCAATTCTAGTTAGGTCTTAATAATAAAGTTTACACAACTAGGGTAATATTTGTCGGAAATAATTTCGGGATGGGTGTCTACCATAGTCATGGTAAATGATTGTCCTTATCTTTGTCTATTCATCTCATGTCTAAACTGTGGGCTTTGGTCGTGGGAAGGTTGGGTTAAGGCTTTAAGGGTTGCTAGTTAAAGCAAGCTTCAAGCAAATAATTAGAGACTCACAATCATTTTGTTTCTTGAGAATAGATAGTCTCATAGGTTAGAATTTTGACTAAGGGTAAAAACCTAATCAATCTCAAATTTTAGATGGCTAGAAGGTCCCGATAGTAGTTTGAAGTTCGAGAGGAGAACGAGTAACTCAAGGCAAGGTTCTAGTCACACGGCTGGCCGATGGTAGCTACACTTGCGTATACAGCTATCATAGCCATGGGGGATACTCTGTATCTATCTACCAATTACGAGCTTGCATCTTTCCAAATCAGTGAAAGACAAAAACAATAAAGAGTTCAAAAAAGATGTCACTGAATACAATTATGTGATTCAAAGGCGAATGTATAATTCAAGAGGAATTGTCAATGTAGTTGCGGATGAGATCCTAGAGGCATCTACATCTCTATCCACGTAGGTTGATCAGAGGGAGAGCGAACCGAGTGCACTAATGTTGATCAGACCGTAGTACATCAAATCTGATTAGACAATATGTTAGTAGGCGTCCCCAATAAACATATGTCTTGAGTCAAGCTCGATAAAAGAGTAAGCTCGCAAAACTAGGCTGTAATAGCAGCATTGGTCAAGATAGTCAAAATACAAGCATGCGAGATTTTTGAAAAGAGGCACAAGTAGTTCGAGTTTTGAGAGAATTAAAACCTTACCTGGTGTTATTGCTTATACAGTCGTCCTACTATCTTCTTATCCATAAGGCCTTGGTCGACTAATGGGTTATGGACCTCTAATTCTATACTCTAGGTAAACCTATTAGTGTCAGTCAATTACCTCGTTAATAGATCACAATGACCACAGAATGCTAGGTTAGGAGACATGCTACCCAACTTACAGAACTTCTACTAGTATTGGCTTTAGATCTTATGGGACATACATGGCATTTTCCTATCCTCTATAGTATTCTAAACTTGCAATCTTGTCTAAAGTCATTTTACCGAGAATTATGCCTCGCCCGTATACTCTGGCGGTGGTAAACCCTTTGTTCCGTGATTCAGATGTGATATGCTATCAGATACTCTACCTTATATAGTCACAAGGTCTAAAGAGGTCAATGAAGACATAGTTTTACCAATGTTCCATAAACTATGATTCCTTGAAATAATTTCAACTCTATGGGTCGTGCCTCGCCGGTGCGTTGTTGTCTAGCCATCATAGTCGTTAAATTACTCCAACTATATTCCTAAGAACTTCAAGGAGCTGCTAGAGATTCAAACTAGTCGACTATGATAGGAAGCGTAAACATCTGCCTATATGTCTCAATCCTTAAAGTAAAAGATTGATCGAGGAGGAAATAACTGAAGACAAGAGAAGTAAGAACATCCTAATCTTTATTTCATATGTATTTCAAATGGCTGAGGGAAAACTTTGTATCAAATCTAACTCGAGATTCGTATATGAATAACAGGATCAGGAATTATAAACCAATTCCTTACAGCAAAATAAAATTAAAAATAGGCAATTCTAATTTATGATATAAGATTTATATCTAACAGATCAAAAGAAAATTGAACAATTTATCAAGATTAGGGCCTTAATTCTAGGGAAGCCTAACTTACCAAGTGATTACTATATCCACATTGGATCATATCGTCATATCAAAAGTAATAGTGTATTTATAGAGATCTGGCAAGCTATCTGAATTTAATAATTCCTTATCTAAATCGTATTGCCTATCAGACAATCTTAACTACCTAATTAGTCAAATTAATAAGGGAGTCTTATCCTAGTTATCCTCCTAAATCATTTTAATCCTAATTATGAATGAGCATTTCCTAGTCGCAGGCTCGCAATGGTACGACTAACTTAAGTACCATCACGAGTTCGCATATTTTGTGAAAACTGACCTGCATGGGCCACCAGAAAAACTTGTCATGACCCGCACCCGCTTTTCGGATACGAGACGTGTCCAAGCCAGCCTATGCCGCAGAGTCGGTGGTAGAACGCTGTCACGGCCAAGATGTTCAAAATCACAAAAATAACTTTATTGCTCATTCATATTTCTAGATTTATTACAACATTTACAATATTTATATTTGAAAGAAAATTCAAGATTCTTACACATATTTGAAATGGCTACAACATTTATCTAAAGTCTAGGTTTTGGCCTGCAAGTACACCCGTATCTTCCAGTGCTAAGTGAAGCCACAACTAACCTGAAAAATATTGGTTTTCAGTCAGGAATGGAACAAGTACACAAACCGACGGCAATGCAAAAACACAATAGAATTCACAAGACATCAAAATAACACATGTGAGATAAAAACTAGAAAGTAACTGATGACATGGCAAGCGGTGAAGAAAACCAGAAAACAAATAAAAGATAGCTATCTATGTGTTTTGAAATATCAGTTTCGACATGTGAACGGCTAAGGGGTAAATACGGCACCCTGTACGTGTCGTATGTAGCTATTATCAGTCAAGATGAGACATATTAGGATGGGTAAGGGGTAGTTCACACGTCTACTAAGATATTTTCCCGCCCTGCTAGTACTCAAGGAATCAGGTTGCAAGCATGGTAATCATAAAAATGCACTACCAAAATAAGTCATAACAGCGACGTATTTAGCGACTCCAAAGAAGAACGTCGCTATTTTTGGGGGTTTTAGCGACGTTTATACAAGACGTCGCTGTTTGTCGCTGACAGCGACTAATAGCGACGTCTAGCGGCTGTAATTTGTTAAATGAGAATAGGCGTCGCAAGTTCGCCGGTACACGTCGCTGATGTAGCGACGTGTAGCGACGCAATTTAAGTAGCGTCGCCATTTCATAAATATCAGCGACGTTTAGCGACGTTCTAGAAGAACGTCGCTAATCGTTTCATATAGCAAGGGTTTCGCTTTTCGATCTTTCACAAAATTTCCCCCCAAATATTTCGTGCCCTCCTCCTCCGCGACGCTCCTCCGGTGATTTCCCTCCTCCGGCCTCCTCCTCCGTGGCGCTCCTCCGGCGATCTCCCTCATCCTTCTCCTCCTCCTCCTTCCTCAGGTAGCTCCTCCTCAGGTAACTCTCCCCCCCGCTTTCCAGTTTCTTCTCGTCTTCTAGCTCTCTCTCTCGCTTCTAGTTCGTGTCCACGAGAGCGTGGACTCACTGCCGGGGACACGAGACTCACAGTGGACTCGCTTCTAGTTTGTGTGACACCTATTTTGTTGGTTT
Organism: Iris pallida; assembly: GCA_029216955.1. Taxonomy (NCBI): domain Eukaryota; kingdom Viridiplantae; phylum Streptophyta; class Magnoliopsida; order Asparagales; family Iridaceae; genus Iris; species Iris pallida. The sequence continues at coordinate 11,710 of JANAVB010022023.1, forward strand.
GGACACGTCGTGTCCCACTGTGTGGACACGAGACTCACAGTGGACTCGCTTTTATTTCGTGTGACACCTATTTTGTTGGTTTGGACACGTCGTGTCCCACTGTGTGGACACGAGACTCACAGTGGACTCGCTTCTAGTTCGTGTGACACCTATTTTGTTTGTTTAGACACGTCGTGTCCCACTGTATGGACACGAGACTCACAGTGGACTCGCTTCTAGTTCGTGTGACACCTATTTTGTTGGTTTGGACACGTCGTGTCCCACTGTGTGGACACGAGACTCACAGTGTGACACCTATATACTGATACTGGGAGTTTTTTGGGTATATCAACTGTCAATTTGATATTTTGCTTAGATTCGAATTCTAATTTAGGGTTTGAGCCCTATTTACTGATACTGGGAGTTTTGGGCTTTTTTAGGGTTTTGAAATGATGAATAAATTGACTAATAATTATTATCGAGCTCTATAAAATTTCAGCTATGTCACGAAGGATGGATAATAATCCTGTGAATGAGTTTTTTCCAAAGTATTCTCGACAGTTGAGTATGATTTAGCTCACTGACATTACTGAAATATGGAATGATTAGTGTAGGATATGTTGGTCAGGTTTTGGTAGAGTCAGCTATGTCATGAAGGATGGATACTAATCCTGAATACCATATTTTAAATCCTACAATACTGCTTAGTTGAAAGTCTTATAATTAGACTTTCTGTTCAGTACCCTGTGACTGCTTAGTTGAAAGTCTTAATTAGTAGTAGATAATCTATGGTACGACATCGTGATCAGGACATAGTCCCTGCAGCCATTCGACTGGCGAAGCATAAACTATGTAGCCGTAGATAAAGTTGACTGTCCTTCGACCCCCATCCCTCGGCAATGATGATACGACAACCTATCACTACATCTTTTAGTAGTAGATAATGTCTTAGTATTACATTATGTGGGTTCATCTTGATTCTGTTACATCCTTCAGATACTAGATTCGATAAGAACATATACTACACAATATGTACAGAACATAGATGATTCAAACTAATGTATGCTAGAATGCATTTTGGGTTGTGTTTTGAGCCATTCGTCCCCACACTTGGCAATTATACAGAACCGTTTGTGGATATACAATCGTCATCCTGATGAATTATTATCTGTGTCAATCTTTGCAGAATTATCTTAAAATGGATATGAATTACTATCTGCGGAACCATTTGTGGATGTACAATCGTCATCCTGATGACATGTACGGTGTGCGGGATGAATTTATACAGGGTGTGCAACAGTTCCTGCAGTTTGCCAAGGCGTTCCCTCAGTACATGGACCGTACAAAAATTATGTGTCCATGTATGAGATGTCGTAACTTGAAATATCATTCGGAAGTGGATGTGACATATCATTTGTATTCGAGGGGTTTCATGCCAAATTATTATCAGTGGACCGCACACGGAGAACTTGTGTCTTTAGCCTGCGAGCCGGAGCCTTATGTGGAGCCTTATGTAGATGTCCACGAGCATGCTGATTACGACCAAGGGTGGACGAACATGGTTTTTGATGCTGCGGGGCCTAGTTTCGATCCGAACAATCAATATGCAGCTGAGGAGACACCGAATGCCAATGCTGCAAAGTTCATGGAGTTGCTGGAGAATGCAAGGACTCCTTTATATCCTGGTTGTGATGACCATTCACCGTTGGAGGTGGTTACAAGATTGTTGAGCATAAAATTAGATTTTAACATGTCTCAAGAATGCTACAACCGAATCCTGGAGTTAATTATAGATATATTGTCGGAGGGTGGCAAGTTACCTAAAGACTTCTACCGATCCAAGAGAATGGTGAGATCGCTCTGGATGGGGTATGAAAAAATTGATGCATGTCGCAACGGATGCATGTTGTACTATAAGGACGACAAGGATGAAGACGCCTGCAGATTTTGTGGTGCCGATCGCTTCAAGGCAACTAGTACAACAAGGACTTCTGGTGCATGCAAGACAACAGATTCGATGTACTATTTGCCTTTGACGCCGCGGTTGCAGAGGTTGTTTATGGCAAAGGAGACAGCTGATAATATGAGTTGGCACAAGCGGGAACAAATAGATAGAGTACTAGATCATCCATCCGACGGGGAAGCATGGAATCACTTTGATCGAGTGTATCCCGATTTTGCTTCGGAGCCGCGTAATGTCAGATTGGGGCTTTCCTTCGACGGTTTTACCCCATTTGGACTTTCGGGATCACAATATTCTTGTTGGCCAGTGATTGTTACTCCGTACAACTTGCCGTCTTGGATGTGTATGAAGACTCCTTACATGTTCCTAACTATTATTATTCCAGGTCCGAAGAACCCGAAGAGGAATATCGATGCGTACTTACAGCCCTTGGTAGATGAGCTGAATCAGTTGTGGGAAGTAGGTGCAACCACATATGATATTTCCAGAAAGCAGAACTTTCAGATGAGGGCCGCACTAATGTGGACCATCAATGATTTCCCGGCCTATAGAATGTTATCGGGTTGGAGCACCCATGGTCGTCTCGAATGTCCGTATTGCATGGATCGCACTAAGGCTTTCCGTTTGAAACACGGAGGAAAACCGTGCTTCTTTGATTGTCATCGACAGTTCCTGCCAAAGGATCATCCGTACCGGAGGAACATGAATGCTTTTCGTGCTGGCGTGGTAGAGAAGTCCAGTCCACCGCCACGGTGGTCTGGGGACACGATATGGAAAGAAGTTAAAGAATTGTCAAGTGCTATTGAAGAGCCTACAGCGGGGTACAAGTGTGATGGATTTGGCCGCGCTCACAACTGGACGAAGAGGAGTATATTCTGGGACCTACCATATTGGAGTGACCATCTGCTCAGACATAACCTGGATGTCATGCATATCGAGAAGAAGGTATTTGACAATATAATAAATACTGTGATGGACGTAAAGGGGAAGACGAAAGACAATCCCAAGGCCAGGTTGGACTTAGAAGAAATATGCAGACGTCCAGAGTTGTATTTGATAAAGGAAGGCAGTGTGAAGTATAAGCAGCCCAGGGCCATTTTCTCACTGGACAAGGAGGACAAAGGTAAACTTTGTAGGTGGATCCAGGGCCTAAAATTTCCAGACGGGTACGTATCGAATTTGAGAAGATGTGTTGACCCGAAGGAGAACAAACTACAGGGTATGAAGAGCCACGACTGTCACATTTTTATGGAGAGGTTAATCCCGATTGCATTTCGAGAATTCTTACCTCATGTCGTTTGGGATCCACTGACAGAGCTTAGCATATTCTTCAGAGATCTTTGTTCTACTAAGTTGCTCGTCGATCGGCTTGAAAAGCAGGAGAAGGACATTGCAGTAACATTGTGTAAGCTTGAGAGGGTGTTCCCTCCTGGATTCTTCGACTCTATGGAGCATTTGCCAATTCATCTTTCATATGAGGCACGTGTTGGTGGGCCCGTCGATTATCGGTGGATGTACCCGTTCGAGCACCATCTAAACCACCTGAAGAAGAAGGTGAAAAATAAGGCACGGGTCGAGGGTTCTATTTGTGAAGCCTATGTCCTTGAGGAGATTGCAAACTTCTGTTCAATGTATTTCAAGCCTCATATTGCTATAAATAGAACAAGAGCTCCGAGGAACGACGATGAAGATATAGAATATAATGATGCATTATTGAAAGTCTTCAATGCTCTTGGAAAGCCTTCAGGAAAACTGAAAAAGAGATATTTGAATGATGAGGAACTAAAGGCGGCCCAGTTATATATATTACTCAACTGCGAGGAGGATGAAGTAGAAAAGCTAGAGTGGTAAGTGAAAATCTTCAACATTCAAGTCATCTATTTGTTGATTCTGTTATTATAATTTAACGAGTATATCCCGATATTTATTGGTTTTCAGCAAATTTAATGATGAGGTGAGGTCAAGTAGACCATACATTGCAGATGAAGAAGTAGAAGAAGAAATGAGACTTCATTTCCCGTCTTGGTTGACTGTATATGTACGTAAGAAGCTAGTTAGAATCTTCCTCCATTCACAACTGCACAAGAAATAACTTAACATTAAACTTAATTTTGTATCTTTTCGTGTTTAGGTCGATCGTCCGGACGTCATTCTTGAGAATGAATCTATTAGAACTCTTGCCAAGGGACCAATTTATGCCGTCAAAGTATGGCCAAGTTATTGCGTGAATGGGTTTAAGTTCAAGTCAACAAATGCTCTCATCAGAGATAGCTTCCTGGATCTTGATTCCACAAAAAACAGTTGCTTGTGTATCAAATCTACAAACTACAAAGATGTCACTCCAGGCAATAATTTCTATGGCGTCTTACGGGAGATCGTGGAATTGACGTACAACTATGGCATAGAGCCTGCTAAGATCGTGTTGTTCAAAGTTGATTGGTTCGATCCCATACAAGATCAAGGATAGAAAATTGACAAACATGGTCTTATGGATATTAACTACCGTCGTCGATACCAAGGATACGAACCATTTATCCTAGCAAGTCAAGCTCAACTCGTATATTTTACAACATATCCTAGACGGGGAACAACGAGGTACGACTGGTGGGCAGTATGCAAGACTAAAGCCAGAAATACCTACGACGTCGACGAAGTGGCTTATCAGGAGGACGAGCTGCCTCTTGTACCTAATACAGTTGATGTCGACTCAGCAGAAGTTCCCCATTCAATATCTACTTGTGTAGAAGAGGTACAAGTATCCGAAGGGGAAGACGAAGGAGATGCTAGTGACGATGAGGAGGAAGAGGAAGAGGATGAGGAGGAGGAGGAGGCAAACGAAGAAGATGAATTTTCAGAGGATGATTAAGAAACTGTGATTTTGATGTATTCATACTTCTGTAATCTTAAATTATGAACTATGATCATTTTTGAAAACTTAAATTATGAATTCCAATGTATGCAGATATTTCTAAACTGTCATTGTATTTATTTATATTTTCAATCATAAACTGTGATTTTGATGTATTCATATTTCTGTAGTCTTAAATTATGAACTCTAATGTTATTATCAGCATGGCAGGACGACGCGGAGGCACCGCTGCACGACGCGGAGATAGGCCAGCACGATCCGTGTCCTTAGGTGGACAGAGAGCTCCGTTACAGGAGGATGGCTCTGGACCATCGTCTGACCCGAGCACTCCATTGTACCGTACGGTCTCAGGTCCGGGTGGCAGTGTACCTACGACGAGCAGTTCCAGGCTTGCTGATTATACTACTTCCCCTAGCCTTCCTAGCGCTGACAGCAGCATGGCGGGTGGGGAGCAGGTGGAGGAGGTAGTCCCTACTCCCGCCCGTCCCGTCCGGGCGGATCCATACCAGAGCGACCCTGCATGCGCACCTCAGGGCGAGACGAGGATGGAGATTTGGGCCGACGGTCCTACGAAGTAAGTTAAATCAATATTTTATGCATGTCTGTATATCTATATATATTCATTAATACATCGGTTATCGTTGTATACAGATATCGTCCCTCGTCGGTACAGAGAGCATTGGGCACCTTTCTAAGGTCCAACTATGGGGGTCCGTGGATCAACTACTCGGATGCCTCGGAAGAGAGGAAGGCATTCTGGTTTGCCCACTTCAAGGTAACTAAAGATAGTTAATTTAGTATGATTAATATAATTTTTAGTATTTTTAGAACTAATTATTTTAATTTGTAATTCTTGTAGAGGACTTATTTTTATCCACCACACCGGGCCGAGCAGATTGAGAGGCAGTTTTCTGCCGTCGTCGCCAAGTTGATCCGTGATGCAATTGACGATCAGAAAAAATGTTACCGCTCCGAAAAGCCGATTGCTGGTTGGATCACACCTGACCAGTGGACCACGATGAGGGCTCGATTTGAGGAGCCTGAGTACAAAGAGCGGTCGGAGAAGGCGAATGCGGCTAGGACGATGGCCGGAAAGTGGTGTGGTGGATCGATTCCTATGACGGAGCATTTCCGTCGTCTGGTATGTAATTAATTATCAAATATAAGATTTTATTGATAGTAGGAGTATATAATTTTCTATTTTACTAAAGAATAAAATATAACAAACACGCAGGTGAAGAGGGGTGAGGACGCAAACATGGTGACCGTCTTCCTGGCCACCCATCGGAAGGACGAAAAGCTCATCGACGACCGGGCTACTCAGAGCTATGTAAGTACTAATTTAGATTTCGTTAATTTTTAACACAACTTGAAGAATATACAGATAACCATATACTTAATAATAATTAAATATTTTAGACGTTTATTAGGCTAATTTAGGTAAGTACTGATGTATAGAGATGCACAATAATTTCTAGGAAGAGTATGTTAGGCTACGTGATGAGCGTGCGAGTGCTAGTGCACAGACAGAGGAAGGGGTTGGTACATCGCAACTCTCTCCATCTCAGTCGGAGGACGAGCTCTGGAAGACCGCTGTTGGTGGTCTTCAGAGGGGTACGTACTACGGTACGGGGTCCTACGGCACATTTGTTGCGACGCAGGCATCCAGGGCTCCCTCTTCCAGTGCGCATTCACAGCCGTCACAGGCCGAGTCGTCCCGAGTCGAGGAGACCATTGTCCGCCAGATTGCTGAGCTGCGCGACGATATGCTGAGGAGGATTGCTGAGCAGCAAGGGCCTCAGGCGCAAGAGGACGCTGCGTCGGTTACCGCACGCTTTGACGAGCTCGAGCGCACCGTACAGCAAGTACAGGGGACACAGGAGTCCATTCATGACACCATTACCAGGATAACGACTTGCATGGAGCAATACAGTGCCAGACTCCAAGCCCTAGAGGAGACGCGGATGCACCCATCTCCAGCGGTTACACTGCCTCCTTCTCCAGTGGTTGTATTGCCTCCTCCTTCATCATCGTCGGTGGTTCTTACACCGGAGCAGTATGCTTATCTTCTTTCCAGGAGCGGTGATAGGAGCGGTGATGCTCCTCCTGATCAGTCGTAGTCGGCATATACATTGTTGTGTGATGGCCCATTGTTGGGTCTTTTATGTGGTTATACATACATTATTCTTATGTGGACATATTATGTTTGACATTGTTACAAATTTTCATAAATCTGTGTTGATTGATGAGATTGTGTTTCAAACGTGTTCGTGATTGTGTGTATGTGTTGTTTGATACTGTGGTCGTGATACACAGTCGTTGTCGTAACAAATGGTTCTGCAAATTTTGCAAATTCTGCAAATGCTGTAATTTTTTTTAATATTAGCGACGTTCAGCGACTGTCAGCGACGTCCAGCGACGATATAAACGTCGCTAAGTACGTCGCTAACATTAATGATTACTGTCGCTAATCGTCACTAAACGTCGCTACACGGACGTCGCTAAACGTTGCTATATGTCGGTAATATAGTGACGTTAAAAAGTCGCAGAACGTTGCCATTTGGCTCTAAAGCCAGGTCAGCATCGATGCATGTCAAGTCGCTCAATGTCGCTAGATTACGTCGGTAAATTATGACGTTTTATGTCGCTGGCATTCGCTAACTTAGCGACGTGAACACGTCGCTAAAGCTCGTCGCAATAGCGACGTATGGCAACGTTTTCTTGTTTAGCGACTAGGTTAATCGCGACTACTTGAAAATGTCGCTAAATACGTCGCTAATAGAAATTAGCGACGTATTTTCCCTATTTAGCGACGTCTTGACGCGTCGCTGAATTGACAGATTTTAGTAGTGATGACAGTCAAGAATGTATAATAAATCCATGAAACTAATCTCCATGTGACGAGCGTGTCAACATGCAGTAAGACATATGTATAAACACGAAATAAAAAGACTACTATGAATCGAAAGCAATCAGAAAGTGCACTTGCCTGAGGTCCTTTGCTGGTGAAACCGATAGTACAACCACTCAGACGAGTCACTAAAATCAACACATGTAAAAAGTCTCCGGATGCTAAAATAGACATTACCAACATTCTCAGAATAGTCAAATTAGCTAGAATTGCCTGTCCTTAAGTCCAATTCTGGACACAGGGGCAAAACGGTAATTTTGGGTCAAACGGTGTCTGCCGTTGGACCCGCTTTGCACCGAAAAGCGTGCCAGAGTCAATGGTCTCTAAAGTCGTCAAACTATATGTCTACAGAATTGTTTTGATGATACGAACTCAATCCTATGTCCAAAGTTGGATTTCGGCAGGCCGTGCACAAAATCGCCCGTTGAATCGGATCGTGGGGCCCGCAAAACGGCGATCCGGTCAACTGTTTTAGAATCGGACCAAACTTGGCATACATGACCAGAAAATTGATACGGTCCTGTTGGCGTAAGTTTCGTCTCAATCTGACGAACGTGCACAAAGTAATTGGGAAATTTGTACAGAGACTGATACGGTAAATTTCGACGGATACACATCAAATTCGTCGCGCACACGCGACCAATTTGAATTTCGTCAAAGCCCACACATCCACGAAGTTGATATGCACCTTTTGATGCTTTCGGTTCACGACCACGTCGCTCGGATTGGCGGGACGCACGTCGTATCGAAGGATTTTATTATTTTTAAAATAGTTTTTTGGTAAACTTTGGGATCCGATTTTTCGGCACGTAGTCGATGAAATCGACTTCTGCAAAATGGGTCGTGGACTCCTATAGGTTGTCTAGGACTGTTGTTAATTACTTTCTAAAAATTCCCAATGGATTTCCCTCAATTAGCCTTCCAATACCAGTTCCCAACAATGCCTTGGTGTTCTGTTTTCTACTACTTTTCGTGAACTTTCATGTATTACCATAATTTATTTTGGGGAGACCAACCAAATCTAATTAAAGGGGTCGATAGGTGGTCATATAGGCTACTCATAGAAATTTACGGCTCGGATAAACATTAAGCGACGAGGGAGAAAATTACCCGCGAAGTTGGGATCGGCAGAGCGTTGCTGCTGTCCTGTTCTCTCAGTCTGCCGCGCGCGCGCGGTTCTGCGACGGCTCTGGCAGCATGCAGCAGTGGTGCCGACGGCGGGGTGGTCGCCCAGGTGACTGGGGATGGGGCGCGGCTAGGGTTTAGGAGAATCTGTAGGACCGTTGAGCACCTCTAGAGGGGGGTGAATAGAGTGTGTGTGTGCAGCAGAAAATAATCACCAATTAAAATTTAAACTATGGCAGTGATATAAGAGACATTAAATAAAAAGAGAGAATTCAAACTCAGTAACACAGCGATATATACTGGTATCCCTCTGAGAGGACTAATCCAGTCTCGAGTACTCTTGCTCGATGTTAATCCACTATGGCACAAGCTTTAACTGAGAGCTTGCAGTCTCTTACAACACCGTGCTTGGTGACAAGCGCACGACCAGCTTCACAACACCATGCTTGGTGACGAGCGTACGACCAGCTCTACAACAGGAAAGGTTGTTGAACTAGAACGACCTCTTTACAACTCATGGAATACCAAAAGACTCTAAATCAACTCTGATAGTACTGGCTTTTGGCTAAGAGATGTATAGGTATGATTTGAAAATCTTAGATCGTTTGAAAACACTTGAGTAGTAGAGAAGAGAGAATGAAGAATGAATGAGTGATTTGAAATAAAAAGTTCTTCTCTATTTATAGGTGTTTTCTCCAACCGAACTCGGGCAGAACTCGGGCAGAGTTCGGGTGCAAATATCTCGCAAAAAGGCGTTGCTCGCTGATTTGGAGGCAACAAAAGTTTGAAACATTTTTGACCGAACTCGGTCAGAGTTCGGACCGAACTCAGGCCGAACTCGATTACGAGTTCTGTCAGGAGATATTTGAAAATCTTTTGCAAAAACAGTTTTCAAACTATGTTTTTGGTTATTTGTAAAATCATTTGTAAAGGCTATTTTCAAAAAAAATGTTTTTGAAATATTTTACAAGTAAAATACGAATAGGTAGGCTTTTGGAATGTGGACAGTTTTAACCCTAAGCCAGTATTACCAAAATTGATTTTACATAATAATTCCTAGACTCAATAAAATATAAAATACAGAATAAAATAAAAACTGAGTCTTCTGAAGATTTGATGATGTTGACGCTATGATTGATGCAGTACATTGTCCGTTGAATTTGATTTCATGTATCCTGAAATGATTAGCAGCATTTTCTATATTTTGTGTATTGACTTAAGTATGTGTTGATTATCGAAATCGGGTGTGACCATGGAATGGGCCAACAATCTCCCCTATTTTGATAATTGACAAACTTGAGTCTATACCAAAATATATTTATATGAAATAGAACAAAATACAAAAGTACCTGAAAAAAAATGAAGTTTTGTTTTTGGATCTGTTTATATGCTTTGCTTTTTGGTATATGGTACTCTTTTTCTCCCCCTTTGTCAAGTAGTAAAATGACTTGGCTCCCCCGTAATATGTGAAGCCAATAATAGACAAACACAAGACAAAGTGAAGCAAAAAGACATAATCACAGCATAAAACATATGGAAACAACTAATATAGAAAGAAACATCTCGTACTAAACTGAAATAGTCATGAAAACTTCCACTAATAATCCAAAAGTACAACTGAAAATGTCTAACTAATCAGTTTAGACATGAAATAATAAAAAAAACTACATCAACTGATCATCATCTAATCAATGTCCACTAGCCCATAGCTGAATCCACGTCACATCGTGGGGTCGTCCGTACCAGGAGTCTCATGAGAAAAGTAAGCTGTGGTCGGGTCGAAAAACTGAAAGGAAGCCTCATCAGTAAATCGAGGACCTGGAATTGTAGGGTGAGGTAAGATGGTGATTGGATGGACAGGATCATGAGCCAGGCTGTAGTGGAGGTCAGCAATGCTATTTCTCAGCACCTGGGCCTGAGAAATGCGCCGGAACTCTGAATCCTGATGACGTTGCGTAGAGACAGCAATAAAATCATCAAAACGCTGATAGAACGTCGGATCAAATCCTGGGACAGGGGCTGGAGCAGGAGGAGCATCAGCAGGAGGGACCTCAGCATCAGCAGCTGGAGCAGGATGAGCTCCATGAGGCAGAGATGGAGCAGAAAATCGACGAGATCTAGTCAGCTCGACAGGAGTAGAGGAGAAGGCACATGTCTCAAGATCAATCTCGAAACGTCGAAAGATAGATGCTAAGTGCATTGGATATACTAGATTCCTACCTGCATTTTTGCAGTTAAGCATCCAGGACATCACAGTTTTGGGAATAGAGAATGGGATGCCAAAGTGGATATGATATAAAGCAGATAGTTCCAAAAAGGTTACTTCATCAGTTGATCCTTTCTTTGGAAGAAGAACGGAGAAAACCATACGATGAAGTTCATAGAAAGTTTGGTTCAAATTTTTGGCAAAAATTCTACGGGGAACAGGGTTAGGATGACAAATTAATTCCCTGAAGGAAGCAAGAGTGACATCAGCAGGAAATTGAATATGATAGATGTCAACCAAGGCATCACCAAGATCAGGAATATGGAAGAATTCGCTGATGTCGGTGGCGCTAAATTCTAACTCTTGCCCAGCAACGCAAGAATAGAAATTTTCGTTTGGTTTTACCTGCAGATTGCAGTAAAACATACGGATGGCGTTGTCAAAAATATTTTCTTGTACCTCGAAGAAGTTTCGGTACCCAAGTTGGTCAAAAGTTGGAGCGTACTCAAAGAAAGTAGTAAAATTTACAAAAGCTCCATTACAAATACGACGACCAGAAAAAGAGTCGAACCAGAGATCCGAAAAGTCTTTGTCCGGGAACAAAGTAGAGTCATATTCTTCGGGGTCTCTAGGTCGTGCTGGACTGAATAAACTTGCAGGAGTGTATTCAGAGGAAGATGAGGCACCTTGGGAAGTGGTTCCTCTTTGACGCTTGGGGGCTATGAGAAAGTACCTCTTGAAGAAAAAGGAAGGAGGAACAAGATGAGCGCCCACTAGATCTCTTCAGAACCTTGCTAGGATGGAGAAGGAGAGGCTTCTTGGAAGAGAGGAGTGATTTCCACGAGTTGTTGTGTGGAAAAAGTGGAAGAAAAGATGGATTAAATAGGCACTAGGGCCGGCTGTTCGTTTCTGGAATCATAACAGCGCCGACTGAACTCGGTCCGAATTCGGTCCGAACTCGGTCAGAGTTCGGGCCGAGTTCGGCCACTTGCATTCCTGAGACAGTCAATGCATTCTGGTAAGTTTAAAAGTAGAATTTAATAAATTTGACTGTAATATTAAATAACGACTGTTATTTTTGGGTTAACTGTAGGGGTTGTCCCAGCTAACGGAGGTTCACCGGAGAACTCTTAAATACCGCTTCGCTTCGGCCGTAGCCGTGGTGACAGACATACCCTTTTTAAGTTTGTACCCAAAACAATTTTCGTTAAATAAATAATAAAGTATCAAGTCATAAATTCAATTTTAATTACCATATACATTATGAGTCTGAGAATTCAAGAATGCCGAGCTCACGCCTCAAAATGTTAAAACGGTCTTCAGCCAATGGTTTAGTGAATATATCTGCTAGTTGATGATCAGTGTCAATAAATTCTAGGCAGATATCCCCGTATTGTTGATGATCACGAAGAAAATGATGTCTAATTTCTATGTGCTTTGTGCGTGAATGACAAATAGGGTTCTTAGTCAGATTTATAGCACTAGTGTTATCACAATAAATAGGAACATTTGTGTAGTGCAGATTGTAGTCCTCTAAGGTTTGCTTCATCCACAAAATTTGAGCACAACAACGTCCTGCGGCGATATACTCAGCCTCAGTTGTTGATAATTCTACTGAATTTTGTTTCTTGCTAAACCAAGAGACTAAGGCCTTTCCTAAGAAATGACATGTGCCACTGGTACTTTTACGGTCCACTTTGCATCCAGCAAAATCCGTATCCGAGTAACCTATAAGGTCAAAGGATTTGGTTTTGGGATACCATAATCCAACTGTAGAAGTTCCTTTAAGGTATCGGAAGATACGCTTAACGCACTAAGATGTGATTCCTTAGGGTTTGCCTGATAACGTGCACAAATGCAAACGCTAAACATAATATCCGGGCGACTAGTAGTTAAGTATAATAAACTACCAATCATACCTCGATACTTACGCTGATCGACAGGTTTGCCACTTTCATCAGCATCAAGCTTTGTAGATGTAGCCATAGGCGTCCCGATTGGCTTTAGATTCTCGAAGTCGTACTTTTTCAGTATATCCTTCGTGTATTTAGCTTGGTTGATGAATGTTCCGTTCGAGTGCTGTTTGATTTGAAGTCCTAGGAAGAAGTTTAGCTCTCCCATCATACTCATCTCAAATTCACTCTGCATACACTTGGCAAAATCTTGACAGAGTTTTTCATTAGTAGAACCAAATATAATGTCGTCTACATAAATTTGCACTAAAAGAATGTCATCATTCATGGATTTAATAAATAAAGTAGTATCAATCTTTCCTTTTGAAAATCTATTATCAAGTAAGAAGGCGCTTAGGCGTTCATACCAAGCACGAGGTGCTTGTTTGAGTCCATAAAGTGCTTTCTTAAGCTTGAAGACGTGATCAGGTTTTTGAAAATCTTCAAAACCAGGGGGTTGTTTCACAAAAACCTCTTCTTTCAAAAATCTATTTAAAAATGTGCTTTTCACGTCCATTTGAAAAAGTTTAAAATCATTAAAACATACAAATGCACAAAACATACAGATGGCTTCTAGTCTAGCAACAGGAGCATAGGTCTCATCATAATCAATTCCTTCTTCTTGATTATAACCTTGTGCCACTAGACGTGCTTTGTTGCGTAGAACTTGTCCATCTTCACTAAGATTATTTCGGAACACCCATTTGGTACCAATTATCGATTGACCAATAGGTTTAGGAACAAGTTCCCAAACTTGGTTTCTCTCAAATTGATTAAGTTCCTCTTGCATGGCAGAAATCCAAAACTCATCAGTGAAAGCATCATCTACATTCTTAGGTTCTATTTGTGAAATAAATGCTATATTTGCTGCTATATCAGAATCTTTAAGAGATGAACGTGTACTTACACCTTTGGATACATCACCTATAATGAGAGTTTCTGGATGATCTGGCTTGAATCTCAATGATTCAAATCTTTGGGCCATATCTTTCACAAGGCTCTTCTCAGTTCCTGCATCTTCGGAACTTTTATCAGTCCTTGCCTCTTGGGTCAGATCTTTCTCAGAACTCTTCTTAGTCTTTGTATGTGTATCTTCATCATCACTGTCGCTAGATCTGTGACTATTTAACTCATCAAAGGTAACATTAATAGTCTCTTCAACAATCATAGATCTTTTATTGAAAATTCTATATCCCTTACTCTTAGCAGCGTATCCGAGAAATATCCCATCATCTGCTTTGGAGTCGAACTTTCCCAAGTTATCCTTGGTGTTCAGGATAAAACAGCGACAACCAAAAACTTTGAAATAAGAAATGTTTGGAATTCTTCCAAACCAAAGTTCATATGGTGTTTTCTTCGAGATTGGTCGAATTAACACCCTGTTTAAAACATGACAGGCTGTACTAATAGCTTCTGCCCAAAAATATTTAGGAAGATTATACTGATTCAGCATGACTCTAGCTATTTTACTTAGAGTTCGATTCTTCCGCTCCACAACACCATTCTGTTGGGGAGTTCTAGGACAAGAAAATTTGTGGTAATATCCACTATCATCACAAAACTTTTTGAAATCAGAATTTTCGAATTCGCCACCATGATCACTTCGGATACGAGTAATCATGAAGTATTTTTCGTTTTGTACCTTTTGTAAAATATCTGAAATTCAAAAATTGTATCACTTTTGTTTGATAAGAAATAAATCCAAGTAAATCGAGAGAAATCATCAACAATAACAAAAGCGTAGAGCTTACCGCCAAGACTAGCGACTCTACTAGGACCAAATAAATCCATATAATTAACTGCAAAGGTCTCAAAGTACTTACAGCGTTGATGGATTTAAAAGTAGACCTATGTGCTTTGTTCTTTTCACAGTCAGCACATACCATATCTCTCTTGAATGAAATTTCAGGGAGTCCTCTTACCAACTTCTTAGTATTTAGACGTGAGATAGTATCCATGTTTGCATGTCCTAGTCTCATGTGCCATAGCCAGCTTTCATCTTGATTGGCTACTAGGCATCTTTCTGCATTATTAGTATTCTCCAAAAAGAAAACATAAATATTGTCTTCTCTAATCCCTTTATATACGGGATCACCAGATGACATATCATATATGGTACATTTATCTTTCACAAAATTGATACCATAACCATTATCTGCCAAATGACTTATGCTCAGTAGGTTATGTTTCAATTCAGTTACTAGACAAACATCCTTTATTATTGGATAAGGAGAAATACCTACAGTACCATTACCTATTATATCACCTCTTAAGTTATTTTCGAAGGAGACGTATCCTTCTTTCTTCATCGATAGCATAGCGAATAAAGATGCATCACCAGTCATGTGTCGCGAACATCCGCTATCGAGGATCCATTTGCTTCTAGCATGAGAGGGTTGAGGGTCCACTTACAAAACAAGTAGATGAATCCTTTGGTACCCATTTTCTGAAGGGTCCATGCTGATTAGCTTTAGGTCTCCAGGCTAAAGTATGATTGTCAACAAGCTTTCTTGCCAAACAATACTGTGATATGTGTCCATGCGTACCACAATAAGTACAAGTCAGTTTAGAACCAGATGTGGTTGAAACTGTGTTTACATGCTTGTTTGGTTTCTTGGAGAACCTATAAGTGAAAGCATGATGATATTCGTGTTTCTTCTGTGCTTTCTTGTTTTTAGTCCTCTTAGGTGTATGCTTAGCATTAGGACTAAAATTAGGCTGTGTCACAGGCATTTTCTGTTTGCCTAACTTGATTTCTAACTTTTTAGAAATCGCAATAGACTCTTCATATTTAGCAGTCATAACTGAGAGTCTGTGTTCTGTTACTAAGTGCATCTTCTTCTCTGTGTCATACAACTTTTGCATCTTAACATAATCTCTTTCTTTCTTTTCAATTTTTAGGATAGCCTCATGATAGTCTACCTTGAGTTTGGCTATCTCTTTCGTGTTATCGGTAGTAGACGTCTCTTTAATATCTTCAATAAGATTGGACAGTCTAGCTAACTCGGTTGTGTATGCCTTAATCTCTTTTCGAGATTGCTTATACTTGTCAAGCACATTTTTGTGTTCTTCAAGTAAATCGCTAAAGGCATTTTCTAACTCATCGAAAGTAAAATCATCATATAGAGGGTTTGACGATACCTTATCAAATGCCATAAGACAGACATTTGCATTGCCGCAGGGTCTATCCTCTTCTTCAGAATCACTGGCATCACTTTCATGCCAGATGCTTGTGTTAGCATACTTTCGACCGGTTGTTGCTTTTCTGCTTGATCTTGATCTGTCATATGGACTGCTCTTCTTGGTGGTAGGACAGTCCTTCTTTACGTGCCCTGACTTCTTACATCCAAAGCATATGGTTTCATCTTCATTGCTTTCTTGGATATCTTTCTTCTTCTTCTGCTTGTAAACTTTAGGTACTTCCTGAAGTTTTTCACAAGTAGGGCTTGTTCATCACCACTTGACGATTCTTCATCGGAATCGTTGTACTTTGATTTTCTTGCTTGAGCTTTGAAGGCAATGGATTTCTCCTTTGGTGTTGCTTCTTCAAAATCTTGCAAGTCGAGTTCATGGGTCATGAGTTTGCCCATCAGCGTTTCCAGAGTCATAGTGGTGAGATCGTTTCCTTCAATGATTGCTGTGGCTTTTGGATTCCAGTTCTTTGTTAGAGCCCGTAGCACTTTTCTGATCTTCTCGTGATTGCTGTAATCCTTACCAAGAGATTGTAAAGGATTAGTTATATCAAGGAAACGAGTAAACATCTGTGTAATTGACTCACCCGGGTTTCATCTTAAAAGATTCATACTCCTGTGTCAGTCTACTAATTTTGGATTCCTTCACTTGGGAAGTCCCTTCATGGGTTACCTCAAGGAGTTTCCAAATTTCATGAGACGTCTTACAGGTTGAAACTCTGTTGAACTCGGTTTTGTCAATTGTACAGAATAGTGCATTGATGGCACGAGCATCTAGGCTAGCTTTAGCCTGTTCAGCTTCAGTGTACTTATCATGGGTCTTTTCCACCAGCTGGCCTTCAACCACTATTGGTGCTGGTTTCTTATAACCATCAATGACTATTGACCAAAGATCAAAGTCGAGAGACTTTAGAAAGAAAGTCATTCATGTTTTCCAGTAGGTATAATTTGTTCCATCAAATAGGGGAGGTCTATTTGTGGATTGCCCTTCACCGTTGAATATTGTTTTTACGGCTGCCATATATACTCTCTAAGGTTTGTTACATAAGAATATAACCTGCTCTGATACCAATTGTAGGACCGTTGAGCACCTCTAGAGGGGGGGGTTGAATAGAGTGTGTGTGTGCAGCGAAAAATAATCACCAATTAAAATTTAAACTATGGCAGTGATATAAGAGACAGTAAACAAAGAGAGAGAATTCAAACTCAGTAACACAGCGATATATACTGGTATCCTTCTGAGAGGACTAATCCAGTCTCGAGTACTCTTGCCCGATGTTAATCCACTATGGCACAAGCTTTAACTGAGAGCTTGCAGTCTCTTACAATATCGTGCTTGGTGACAAGCGCACGACCAGCTTCACAACACCGTGCTTGGTGACGAGCGCACGACCAGCTCCACAACAGGAAAGGTTGTTGAACTAGAACGACCTCTTTACAACTCTTGGAATACCAAAAGACTCTAAATCAACTCTAATAGTACTGGCTTTTGGCTAAAAGATGTATAGGTATGATTTGAAAATCTTAGATCGTTTGAAAACACTTGAGTAGTAGAGAAGAGAGAATGAAGAATGAATGAGTGATTTGAAATGAAAAGTTCTTCTCTATTTATAGGTGTTTTCTCCAACCGAACTCGGGCAGAACTCGGGCAGAGTTCGGGTGCAAATATCTCGTAAAGAGACGTTGCTCGTTGATTTGGAGGCAACAGAAGTTTGAAACATTTTTGACCGAACTCGGTCAGAGTTTGGACCGAACTCGGGCCGAACTCGGTTACGAGTTCTGTCAGGAGATATTTGAAAATCTTTTGCAAAAACAGTTTTCAAACTAAGTTTTTGGTCATTTGTAAAATCATTTGTAAAGGCTATTTTCAAAAAAAATGTTTTTGAAATATTTTGCAAGTAAAATACGAATAGGTAGGCTTTTGGAATGTGGACAGTTTTAACCCTAAGCCAGTATTACCAAAATTGAATTTACATAATAATTCCTAGACTCAATAAAATATAAAATACAGAATAAAATGAAAATGAGTCTTCTGAAGATTTGATGATGTTGACGCTATGATTGATGCAGTACATTGTCCGTTGAATTTGATTTCATGTATCCTGAAATGATTAGCAGCATTTTCTATATTTTGTGTATTGACTTAAGTATGTGTTGATTATCGAAATCGGGTGACCATGGAATGGGCCAACAGAATCCCCCTTCCTCTCTCCTCACATATATACAAGCTCGCGGTTTATAATTTCCCGAACAGGGTTTCGGTTTACTCGGTTGCTTGGGGGATTAGCTGGGCTGGGTTTGGGCTGGCTTGGGCTGGGCTGGCCTGGCTTGGGCCTGGGGCTTGCTGCTCTTTGTTCTTTTGCATTAGTGTATATATATATATATATATATATATTATATATATATATATATATATATATATCTATATATATATATATATCTATATATATATACTTTATATATATAAGGATCCTATGTACATATATACCTATAATATATACACCCCATATACATATATATTTATCTATACATACACACACACCCCCATATATATATATATATATATA
>JANAVB010022024.1:0-23319 GCA_029216955.1 Iris pallida
GGAACACCAAATCTGTAGATGACATGATGCTTGATAAAGTTGATGACATTAGAAGTTTTGACTCAGATAAAGGAATAGCTTCGGCCCTTTGGAGAAATATCATTATGCGAGAATAAACCGATGACCTTTCGATGACGCGGATTGATCGGACCGATAATGTCCATGCCCCAAGCTTCGAAGGGCCATGATGTTGCCGTTGGATATAGAAATTCTAAGGGTTGATGATAAAATTCGCATGGATTTGACAAGCTTTACACTTCCTTGCATATTCGATGGCATCTGATACCATAGTGGGCCAATAATAACCCATACGTCGAATACGTCTTGAAGTTTTGGTCCAGGCTGATGTGCTCCACAAATTCCATCATGTGCTTCGCGAATAATTTGTGAGCTTCATCACCAGCAACACATCGAAGAAGTAAACCATCATAAGCTCGACGATATAAGGTTTTTATAGTATGATTATAATAATCTGAGTGATCGTCGTCTGATAGATGCTGCCTCACTCGATTATCTGGAAGAATATCATACAATACGAAATCTAAGAAAGGAAGTCTCCAATCTTATCTGTATTCTGATTCTTAGCTGAATTACTGTGAAGATGATAATAATTTACGACTTAATCCAAATCCTCTTGTTGCATTGACATCATGAGATATTGATTCTTCAATGTCAACTGGAAGTCCTAGAGTTAGATTGTTTTCGAGATAAAAATTCTCGATTGCAAACAACAATCATTTGTTGACGTCTAATTGGAATAGCTAATACCGCCGCAAGATTAGCAAGAGCATCAGCTTCTGTGTTACATGCTCGCCTAACATGCTCAATGAAGAACCCTTCAAATGAAGAAGCCATAGATACAGCCGATCTGTGATAAGGAACCAGATCTTGATGGCGAACTTCATAAGTACCCCTTATCTGATTGACAATGAGTTTAGAATCTCCATACGCCTCCAAATATTGAATATTCAGATGTTTAGCGAGCTGAAGACCAATGAGTAATGCATTGTACTCAGCTACGTTGTTTGAACATGGCTGATCGAGAGAATAAGCTCTTTGGATAGCAAGACCTTCTGGTGATACATGAACAATTCCAACTCCAGCGACAATATCACCATTAGGACCTATTCTTGAAGCTCCATCAAAGATAGACGCCAAGTAGGATCTTCTTCAGCAATTTGGTTTGAATCTAGGACTTCATCTGGGATTTCATCATAGAGCTTTGAATTTTCTGGAATTGAATGAGCAGCCAGAAAATCAGCTAATGCTTGTCCTTTGACCGATTTCTGAGGGATATAATACAGTCATATTGAGCAAGCATTCCCTAGTTAGCCAAACGAGAATTTAAAACACTTGGTTTCTTCATCATGACTCGTATGGGGTTGATCCTGGAGATGACATGAATAGTCTGGCCAATATAATGTCGTATCTTTTGGACAGCGAACATCAGGCTAGACATTCTTTTTCGACCGGTGAATATCGAGGTTCAGCTCCGGTCATAGTACGACTGATAGTAATGGCTTGTTCATGACCATTTTTATTCTTTTGAGCGAGCAATGCTCCCAATGAATTACTCATTGCTCGGGTATATAGGAGGACTACCTGAGACAGGAGGTACCAATACTGGAGGGCTCATCAGATATTGTTTTATATCATCGAATGCTTTCTGACATTCATCATTCCAGACAAAGAAACACCTTTCTTCATAAGTTTATTGAATGGTCTGCAGCGTCCTGAAAGATTAGAGATGAATCTCTGATATAAGTGATCCTTCGTTGAAATCCT
Organism: Iris pallida; assembly: GCA_029216955.1. Classification (NCBI taxonomy): domain Eukaryota; kingdom Viridiplantae; phylum Streptophyta; class Magnoliopsida; order Asparagales; family Iridaceae; genus Iris; species Iris pallida. The sequence goes on from JANAVB010022024.1 coordinate 1,786, forward strand.
CGTAGCTCTTTTAAGGTGCGTGGAGGACGCATCTCTTGGATGGCTTTGATCTTCTCGGGATCTACGTGTATACCTTTCGAGGTAATGACGAAGCCGAGAAATTTGCCACTAGAGACGCCTAAGAAGGACTTAGTAGGGTTCATCTTTAATTGATGCTTACGCATTAGATCAAAAATAGTCTTCAAATCTTGGATGTGATCCTCTTTTGTCGACTTTTGACTGCAATATCATCAACGTAGCATTCGACTGTTTTCCGCAAATGTTCACGGAATATAGTGCTCATGGCTCGTTGATAAGTTGCTCCGGTATTCTTGAGACCGAATGGCATAACTGTATAACAGTATATACCGATCGGCGTTCTGAAAGAAGTGTGTTTCTCGTCATCTGGAAACATTTTAATCTGATTGTACCCAGAATACCCGTCCATGAATGACATCCGTTCAAACCCACAGGTATTATCGATCATAACATCAGTAATTGGTAGAGGGAATTCATCTTTAGGACATGCCGCATTGAGATCGCGGAAGTCTATGCATACTCTGATCTTACCAGTCTTTTAAGGACAAAAACTATATTAGCCACCCAATCGGGATGTTGTTCCTCTCTAATAACCCAGAAGCCATGAGTTTGACTTCAGCTTCGATTGCATCCATAATGTCTGGATGAATCGTCACTGTTGTTGTTTGACCGGTTTAGCATTCGGCATGATATTGAGTTTATGAGTTGCAATCTGTGGATCAAGTCCTGGCATATCTTCATAACTCCAAGCGAAGACATCGATGTATTCACGAATAAGTTTGATCATGTCTTGCTTATCAGTTTCTGAAAGACTTTCACTAATGAATATTGGTTTGGGGAATCCCTCTTCACCAACATCTATTTGAACAAGTTTGTCTTCAATCGAAGGTTCTTTTTGCTCGAATCGGAACTCCCATTGATTATCTAACCTTTGAGCCCATTGTTCTGATTCTGGTGAGATTTCAAACTCGTCTTCGTTTTTATCATCTTCTTCAGAACTGTCAATGGAGACCAGTTGGAAGACAAAATATTACGGTGGAAGTCACCAATACTTGTATCAGAATCCCAAGAGTGTACTAGAATAATCAAATCTCATATCTTCGTCGGATTCGGGATCTTCATGGATAGTATTGATAAAGGGAGTAGGGGCAATATAACCCAATCCGTATTTTGTCCTCCCATATTTCAGAGGAGGAATCCGAACAGCATTTTCTTCCTTTTCCATTATTGAGGCCAGTTCTGAAGTCATAGCCCATATTTTTAATGATGTCTTTAGATTGCTGACTATAACGACGTAGTTGTAATCTTCTAGTATCATCGTTTTTTTCATCATCTTCTAAATCAGAAGGATTCTGGGGCCCTTTGTAGAAAAATATTGGAATGTCTCCTGGCTTTCTACTAGGAACCAGAAAGTATGAATTTTGTACTGATTCTAGGGATACGTCTGTATGAAAAGTCTGTACAACTCCTATGGTTATTGTTCTCAAGTCATCTAACAAATGCATAACTATGAACATGATTACACACATCAATATACTGCAAAGATGAAGACTTTTCATTAAATTTAAAAGCAGTAGTATTTACATTGGAAGAAGGCTGGGCCTTAGAAATCTTAGCCAAATCAATGACTAAAGGGGGAGAAGAAGAACGGAGGAAGTTTTGTTTCGATTAAGATCGATAACAAATGGCTCAGAAGAGTGAGCTCCCTTGAAGCCTGAGATAGAAGAGTCCGCCCTCCAACAGGGATTACCAGAGTATCCTGTTTTATATGAAGATACAGGAACTGTAGTACGCCCACCGACAGGGATGATCAGTGTATCTTGAATAGACGACTGAGGTAATGGAGAGATCCGTCCACTCACTGGAATAATGAAAGAACTTCTCTAGAGGGTTTAGGAGATTGTTGCTGAGTAGTTCGACCTTTAACAGGAATTATCAAGGTCTCACTTTGCGGATCCTCTTTCTCCATAGCTTGTATCACCCTTGTATATGCTTCCTTGTACATCCGAGAATCATTGAAATAAGCTTCAACCCCATGGAAAGGATTTATATCAGCAACTTCCTTTTGTACTCTTCCATTGCTGTCAATGTATTTAAAACTGATAAAGAGTAGAAGGCACCACATTATTTTCATGAAGAAAGGGCCTCCCCAGAAGAAGATTATAAGATCCCACGATCTCGATCACATAGAAAGTGACTTTGGATCTGAAATCGCCTATCTGAAGTTTCAGATGAATCTTTCCCAAAGGCTCGCTTCGGCTTTGATTGAATCCCAGGATAGTAGTAACTGTCTTGGAAAGCTTGTGAAGAGGGATTTTTAGTTCATCCAACAGACTCTTTGGCATTATACTTATAGCAGACCCTGGATCAATGAGGATACGATCTATCTTTATCGTATCGATATAACCGGTGTAGTAGAGAGGCCGATCATGTCGATTATCCTCCAGTAGCATGTCGTCTTGTGTAAAGGTGATATTTGGAATAATCTCCAATATACTGTTGCAATGTAAGCAAGTGGCAGGTTCTTCATCTGGCTTCTTTAATGTGCAAGACAAGAGTCAGCCTGAAGAAGTGCCTCACTTAATGTCTCCCGAGTTTCTTTAGAAAGATGTAGAAGTTCAAAGAGGGACATTCTAGCTGGAGTATTAGCAAGTACTAGAATGTCGAAGTTATAAGGTTTCTGAAGCCCAAGAGGAGGGGACTTCTTGATTGGTTTATCAAACCGAGCATGTTGTTTGCCTTTCTCAGAGCTGTGGGCTTGGAAGGAGTATGTATAACCGGTGTGTTGAAGGAACAGGTGCAGTGGATGATTCTTCCTCAAGAGGAACATCAGGAGCATCTTTGTCAGCAGGAGGATATCAGGAGTATCCTCAGGACTCTTGGAATAATCCTTTAGATAAGGTTTCCCTATTCTAGTAGCACCAGCAAGTGCTTCTGATTTATCTTTTGATTCTGTGTCGGGAGTAGATCCGAAAGAAGTCATATGACATGACTTAGTTTTCCCAGCCTTCTTAGATTTTCGGGAAGTAGTCTTTTGAAGGGGAGGAGATTCAAATCTGCTACCAGATCAGGATGAATCCATATGATTTCTCCTGTTTCCATAGTGATTGGTACTAATCCTTCAGACTGTGGATGAGGAATATTCACTATTTCAAGAGTTGCTTTAGGAATAGGAACAATCCCGCTTTCAAGGAGTTGAGGAGGGAAATTTCCGAATTGCATAGAGACGATGTTGGAGGTGACGGTCTTCCTTTCGGAGTAAGAGTGATAGCTCCATATTTAATCATTTCCTGGATCTTTCCTTTCAGTACATAACATGTACGAACTGTGTGACCCAATATTCTGTGGTATGGACAGTATTTAGGATGATCCGTCTTACCAGCTTCATCAGGTTTCTTGATTTCAGGTAATTGTATTTATTACCTTTCAGCAACATTCAAAGATACCAAGGACATCATCGTCATCAAAAGAATATCTTCTTTGGGACGAGGTGCTCTTGGTTTTGAGTCGTAGAGGCAGGAGGAGTTTGAACAGTCGATATATCTTTACTCTGAAGATTAACTTCAAGGGTTTCTTTTCCCTTGCGAGTATTGGATTTAGCATTATTGTTAGTACTTTGACCTGTTTCTTTGGGAGTCATCTACACTCATAAACCTTTGAAAGTTTCAGCACTAATTTCGCGGCTTTGGCACTAACTATGAAAGAAGGCCAATCTTGAAATTGAGTAGATCCTGTCCACATGCTGATGATTGGCAACAAATTTGATTTGCATGTGTCGATGGTAACAGCATCAGGAGTTCCAAGAGGCATCTTCAGAGCTTCTCTTCGAAACCGTTCAATAAATTCCTCTGTAGTTTATTATTTTTCTGCTTGATTCTTATAAGAGCGGACATAGTCATATCATTGAGCCCTTAATAGAACCGTTCAGGAAACATTTGTTTGAAATCGGCAAATGAGGTAATACACCCATCTGGGAGACTTCTATACCATTTATAAGCCGTTCCTTTGAGACATCCGACAAACACCCGAGTAAGGAGGGCGTCACTTGGTTGTAGCTGGTCAGTCATCACTTCAAAGTGATTAATAAATTGACTCGGAGAAGTGGTTCCATCAAAGAATGAGATAGTAGGAGGCTTGTATTTAGGAGGATACGATACTTGCTTCCATTCTATTGGATAAGGTTGCTTGATGCCTAACCTTTGCAAACCATCCTTCTGTTTGAATGCCTCAAATTGAGTTCGAAGATTCCTCAATTCTTCAGTAACAACTCCGGAGGATTGTGGAGTTGTAGCTTGTAGAGAATAGTTGGGAGGAGGAACAGCATTATAAGCACTACCCCCAGCTCCAGAGTGACTAGGAACCGGTTGAGCTTGCCCAGGAGTATTGGATTGTACTGCTGGAGGAACATGTACTGGACTTACACCAGTGTCAATTGGTATGGCATCTGGTACAGTCTGTCGATTTTGCAGCTGGGTTGCCATGAGTTCATACATCGACTTCATAGTATCAGCCATAGATTTTATTTGCTGTTCCAAAGAAGCAATTCTTTGTTCTTGAGGAGTCATGGAAGAAGAAGGTTCATCAGCATTCCCATCGACCATATAAGTCGTGACTGTACGAGGGATTATTGATAAACTGGTAGATGTTGTTTGTTCTGAATCATTACTTTGTGTATCAAAGTCATTTGTAGGAGAATTACCCCCAGTAGGCAGAGGTGGGAAGTTAGATTCTCTAAGAAATTCAGAATCATCTTCAGAAATCAAAGTCCTTTGATTAGAAGCCATGACTCTTGATCTGGTGCCTCTATATACTCCATCTGGACTATCAGTTCTACCCCCAGTATCACGAGAGGTCATGTTAACAGAAGCAAACAGAGGTTCATCTTCATCAGGCATAGGTTCATACTGAATCCGGTTAAAGACAGATTGATGTTTTGTTTGACATCTACATTGCATCATGACTCTTGGCTGGAAGTCACATTCATGATCAGCATGGTCATGATCAATTGATTGATATCTGCATTGAATTATGACTTTTGGCTGGAAGTCACATTCAGCATGGTCATGATCCATTGACACAGAATTATTCCTTCTCTTCTGTTGAAGGTGTTCTCGTAAATCTGTCTGTGAAGATTGAGGTACATCAGAGAACATTCTTTATGTACTTTTAGGAATATATTTCCGGCTCTTGGGTCTTGATGGCTCTTGATTATATAGAGAGTAATTAATCTGAGCCACATAATTTCTAGCATACTCTGCATCTGGATCTTTTGCTTTTGTTCCCGTTTGGTATGGTTTTTTGACACCAAAAGTGCTTCCCAAACGGGTTTGATTAAGTTTTGTTCTTAGATCAGTTGGAGGTAAAATATTGGTTTTTGATACTTGGAGTTTTCCTTCCATTGATCTGGATATTTGCAGAGAAGGAAGAGTTGAACCACCCCCTTGATTAGGAGTTGGTAACAGACCTTCTTTTATAGACAATTTTGTGCCAATTCGAAGAAGTCATACAAGAAGACATTAAGAAATCTTTCTTCTTAGACTTATTCAAGTTTTGAGACATAGAATGTCCAGAAGGAAGAGTAGTCAAAAGACCATCTCCTTTTCTTTGACTAACAAAACTGTCAGTCAAAGCTGTTCCTGAAGTAAACACTACAGGAGCAGAAGAAACAACTAAAGAGTTATTTCTTTTCGAAGGGACTTTGTGTGCCATTTGTGAAGGAGCTTTAGCAAGACCACCCCCAGTTTTAGTAGAAGTTGGCAAGGAAGAAGAGATAGCTAAAGCGCTATTCTTCTTAGATAATGTATACGGAATACATGCTGAAACAGGCTTGGTTAAAGAACCAGTGCTGTTAGCGTGACTTTTGATTTTAGAAATACACGCTGGAACAGATTTGGCTAAGGAGCCAGTGCTGTCAGCGTGACTATTGAATTTGAGATTGCACGCTGGAACAAGCTTGGTTAAAGAACCAGTGCTGTCAGCATGACTTTTGACTTTGAGATTGTGCGCTGGAACAGGCTTGGTTAAAGAACCAGTGCTGTCAGCGTGACTTTTGACTTTGAGATTGCACGCTGGAACAGGCTTGGCTAAGGATCCAGTGCTGTCAGCGTGACTTTTGACTTTTGTCGTCTTCGAGCACACAAGAGCGTGTGTGCTTGCAGTAGAGTTCTTGCCAGTTTTAGGAGTAGACACTGTGGCAGAAACTTCACCATTGGTTGCCAACAGATTCTTAGGGACGTAGACAGATCGTCCCTTCAACTTGGCAGTGGTGATGGAGGCTGAAGTGGATTTGCCACCCTTAGCCTGCTGCATTTCTTCGTAGGCGAGTTGATCGAATTGGATCGATATCACCTTCTTCGTCGAGCCGACTGACGAAGTGTCGTATTGAGTTGTTGCCATCTCAGAAGAGGAGATGGTTCTCCCCAACAGAGTCGCCAATTTGTTTTTCATAAATAAATTTACTTTATTTATTGTGTTTCTGGGAAAATACAACTGTAGGAATCCGATCTAGAAGACGATCGCTTTATCCCTTAGACGATGCGAAGAAGAAAAGCTCTCAAGAATTCGACAGTAATTTAGATAGCTATGTATCTGTAGAATGAATAGGAAAAGAACTCTATTATAGAGTCAAAAATAACTGAAAAGATAACTATCTTCACAACCTGTGCATAGTTGAAAATTATGCAGGATTTAACATATGCAAGGTTATGAGCAGTTACTGGACGTGGCCTGTAACTGTTGGACACATAGCAATCGTGCATGAGTCGTGTGTAAGTTACAGGACACGCAGGTGAGAGATTGGTGGCATGGCTGCCACGTACTCCAATTTGATGAAATCTACGCAGACTTGTTGAGGACGAAATCCATGCAGACTTGGGGCAGAAAGCTTCAGAATCCATGCAGACTTGGGACATAAAGCTTCAGAATCCACGCAGATTTGGGGCAGAAAGCTTCAGAATCCACGCAGACTTGGGGCAGAAAGCTTCAGAATCCATGCAGACTTGGTGAAGGAACATAGAAGTTCAAAATACACGCAGACTTGAGTCAGAACTGCCAGCTGTCTTGATTCGACGTGCCTCGACTGACACAAAATCTCTGACATTGATTGCCTTGTCAGTCGTATTAAATGACAATAAGCTCTTTTGGTACGCCAACTTGATGAAGGCTGAGTCTTGTTGAAGAAGATTTCGAAAGTCACACAATAGTCGGCTGTGATCTCTCGAGTTCCGTGCATACGTGGCATACGAGGAGACATTCTTTGACTGTCGTGCTGTCAGTCATAATGACACCCTGACAAATGATGAGCTGTCTCTGCGTATATTTGAAGAAATAGTCTGGTAGAACCCGGCGTAACTTTTAAACATTGTTTTGATCAACTCAGCGTGACCTTTAGACTTTGTCCTGATCAACTCAGCGTGACTTTTATTTTTAGGCCTACAAACCCTTAGTTAGTATTACACGATTTCAATTTACCGACAAAGTAAATTTGAATATTTCAAAAACCTTCTATGTGCCTCTAACAATTATCCACCTGGGAGATTTCACTCTCGCTATCTTAATTCCTGTTTTACGAATTACATCGTATCATATTTTCTAGCTTTCTACCTAAGAGATCTGACTTTGATGACATCTCTTATTTAGAAATCTCAGCCTTATAATACTTGTATTACACCATATCATTCAATCTTCCACAAACAATCATGTCTCAAATGTTAATTTGTTGCAAGAAAGGGAGTTCACTACTCTACCCATGTATTGTCGCTCATATTTAATTTCTTCGACATACCTTATGATAGTTGTCCATCCACTGATGAACCTATCTCTCTAAATCGCACTCGACGACATGAGTCAACCTTACTTCTACTATAATTCATCCTCCAACACCAATAGTCATGTTGCTGGATCGACCCTCTACTTCTGAACCACCTCATACTGTGGACTCCATCCTTAACCTACTAGATGATCGCTTTGAAAAGGAAGATGACCGTTTCAAAGCTTTTGACTTTCGTCAGACTCTCTAAAATTTTGTATTATTTTTAAAACAGTTTTTCTCCAACTTCGACATCAAATAACTTTTTACATGTTTATTGAAACAACGATCCAGAAGGTGCGTGCGTTCTTGTTTGTTGTCTGTGATTGCCTTCAATTAGTTTCTACAAAATTTAAATGAACAGCAAGAAAATTGGTCGACAAGTTGCCGTTTCAATTCAGTTTTTAACGATTTCAGAATTTGGTTTTCCCTAACTTCTCTCTATTTTCGAGCAAGTTAGATGGTCATGTTGAACTCCACTTGGGGGATCTCGAAGAGGGTCAGGTGGGCTTCCTACAAGAATTTACGGAATGAAAAACGGACTCCTAGAGAGGGAGAAATGAATGGATGAAGTTGTATACCTCGGAGTTTAGTTGCTGCGGTTGTTGTTCGTTGTTGCCGTTACTGTCGCCGTACGGTGGCGCTGTCGAGCAGCGGGCTGGGTGCGCGGACTCGCCGGGAGAGGGAGGAAGGAGGAGAGAGGAGGATTAGGGTTTGGATATAGTGTGCTTAGAGAAAGGGAAGGTTTTGAAGTCGGCTATTTTGTTGTTGTTGTTTTATTATAAAGGGGTTTCGGCTAGTAGCTTTTAAGCTACTGTCTTAGCAAATAAAGGGGGGCGGTCCCACCTTGGCCAAAGCAGCAAGTGCTACGGCTGTTACTTTGGTGGCTGCCCATTATCAAGAGTTTAGTTTTATATATATATATATATATATATATATATATATATATATATATATATATATATATATATATATATATATATGCACAAAATCTCCAAAAATTTCAATAACAAATTTAAATATTGCTTATGCAACTAGTTGACATATTTAAACCGATATGCATATTTATATATATATAAATTTAATTTACAATAAAACAATCTCAATGCAAAATATTTAAACCAAATGACGGGCTTAGTTAATCTCCCAAAAATAACTTTAACAAAATAAAATATTAAAAATAAAATTTTTCCAATGGGTAAATTTTACCACACTCTTACTTGGGTCCAGATAATTGTACCAATATTGAAAACATCATTAATAATAAAAATATAATTTTACCGCTAATTCAATAATTAGAATATATATCTCAATTTCTAAATTAATCTTAAAAAATTTGCACACTTTAAAAAAAAATATGCCTGCCTGGTCATCTTGGTCCTACCACATGCCTATATGGGCTTGGATTTGGTTTGGGCCATGTTGGGCTGGTCTGGTACAACCGGGTTACTAAAAAGTCAGCAATATTAAATAATTAATTACTTAATTCACTTAGAGAGGTTATGTCGCAACTTAATTTAAAATCAATCAAATCCAATCCAATTACAAATCCAATTTAAATCTAATTAAATTCTTTTAGTTTAAAATCAAATAAGATAAATCAATTTTCAAACATAGATATTTTAACTATTTAAATGAATCAATAAGATCAACTTATGATTTAAACTGCCACAAAAATTTTCAAAATATATTTCCTAAAATACTTATAATAATCATTTCAGAAATTATATTATTATTTAAAAATAAACTAATAAAATATTTATGAAATATATGTATGCACGCAAAATATTATTATTATTTATAACTGTATAAATGAGAGGTTTTTAAATAAATAATAACTTGGAAATTTTGGTGCGATAGCTAAAATAATTATTATATATTATTTTGAAACTCAAAAATAGAAAAAATGTTTTTCTAAAAATGTGTGCGCTTGCACATATTCACACTCGTCGAGCAACAGAGAAAAAACGAAATTGCGCGCGCGACGTTCAACGCAAGTACGCGACGTACAAATAAAAAATAAAAAAAATATAATTGGTACCAATTTATAAAAAATATAGTAGAAATTTAGGGGTTTTACATCCTACCTAACTTAAAAGAATTTCTTCCTCGAAATTAAAAATTAGTATGGGGGTGAGAAGACATAAGGGGGTATCGATGGGAAACAATCAATTACAATGTTCAACAAAATCATGCCGTAAGGAATCATGATCTAGATCATAGAAAATAATACGGGTATGGCCGTAGATAATGGGTGAGGGTCACGAGTTTAAAGTGACAATCAAAAGTTAAGGGTTAAAGTTAGTCATGATAACATGCAAAGGGGTAATGTGTTATCAAGAGAAAAATAAAAGACCTAAAAGTTATTTTTGAAAGTAGGTTGAGGGCACGATTAAGAGAGCGATTAGGTGTACGCCTAAATTAAGCGATTGGAAGATCATGATAGTAAATATAGAGCCGAGAAAAAGGACGAGTAGTTTAGGATGAGATATAGCAACATTAAGTGATAATGGTCATAGGTGATAGGATAACTAGAGGAATTTCTAGCACAACGCCTTCGTCCTTCTAAAATAGGTGAAGGCGAACGCAATATAGAGTTCGAATGAGGCATTATCGAATACGAATACGTGGTTCAAAGGCGACCGAATCATTCAAAAAGAAGTTTCAAGGAAGTCGTGGATGGAACTCTAGAGGACAAGTTTAGCTATGTTCCCATCCACGTGGAACGGTAAATAAAAGCGAACCAAAGTGCACTCGGTTGATCAGACCATCATGCACCGGTTCTGATTAGATAATATGTTAGTGGGTGCGCCCCAAAAATATGTCATGATCAAGCTCGATAAAAGAATAAGCTTGCAAAAACTAGGCAACATTAGCATCATTAGTCTAGATAGTAAAAATATAGGCACGTGAGATTAAGTGAGATTAAGATTGAACTAAAGAACCAATATGAATAAAGTGTCATAAAAATCTAACTCTTGTTTATTCCTATACGACCATTCTACGGTTTATTGTCCAAGGCTTGGTTGACCAAACGGGTTAAATCCCTCTAGTCCCTATAGTCTATATAATCCTATTTGTATTCTCCTTAATGGTCAAGGATGTGTCAGGTCGTGGGGTATTCTACCCAAGTTAAAGATTTAAGCTAAGGGTGTTTGGGACATCTAACTAGTAGGGTCAATCTCTAGCAAGCACGAAGGAAAGATAAGAATAATGATAGAAGGAATCAAGCAAGATGCAATCGATGAGTCGAACGGTAGATAAAATCTAGGAAAGAGGTCAAGTATGTGGATGAGATCCTAGACTCTAATCCTATATGCAGGCTTGCTTGGTACGGTAAAGTAACCAAACAATTTATCTTGACCTGCATGGGCCACACAAAAATATGTAACGCCCCAGTCCCAAAATACGTAGGACTAGGAGCGTAGACATGCCACCTGTATTCATATGAAGTACATAGGACTCGTATGGATACATAAGCTGTAAAATGCTGTAGAACCATAACTAATCTCATCCACACAAAAAATAAATGAATAAAAGATATCCTATAATAATAATAAATTGTCTTGATATAATATGTTGGGCGGAGACAAATCCACTACAAACAAGTAAGAGAAAAATACATGGAAAATGAAATGAATTTGGCGAGCGAAGCGAAGACGATCCAGGTGCAATCATCCTCGAAGAAATAACGATGATCATGGCTAGAGCTAGAACACCTGCGAAAGACAAGGGCACACACCTGGAGAGATAACCAGGTCCTCAGAGGAACGTAGCAAGATATAAGAAAACACCATGCCATATAAACTGTAATATAATATAATGAAAGAAATATTTATGCAATCAGGTGCCTAACCAGTCTACAGTGATAATGCAATAAGAACAAACCTTTGACGCATGGACAGGATCAGGAATATCAGGAATCAGGACCGTATCTTCCACTGGAGATAACCGGCAAATCAGGATCATACCTCCCACCGAAGATAACCGGCTATCAGGACCGTACCTCCCATTGGAGATAACCGGCAATCAGGACAGTGCATATATGACCCATACGTTAAGGAACTGTTCTTCCCACCCAATGCCTATTAGAGTCATATCCATGACACATATATACCTCTAGTAGCTGCCAAGGCTACTAGCATGCAATCTATTGGCAGTTACTCCTATCCGTCGCACGCCTCATACGTATCCATGGCCGGCCGACTACGCGAGTACGTGCCTACATGAGACTCACAATACGTTGTAAAGTATGTGTCAAGGCCGTATGAGATATACCAATACTTCACCATCAATGGATAGTCACTAAGCTAAGTCAATGCAAAAATAAGGTAAAAGCAAATAAAACGACCGATATGGTCGCTTGCACCCAAGTGTGACTTGGAAGCATAGTAATGTAAAACATAGAGAAATATATATGAAACTAAAAATAAATAACAGAAAAATAAAGTAAAATAATCACAGAGTAAGGTGGCAAGGTATCATGCCTGATGGTGCAAAGTGGCAAGTCCAGGTAATCACAATGTCAGCCAAGAAACGTCACAATATCCAAACAATCCCGGATGCTGAAACAAACATCAAAAATGTACTCGGTATAAAAGATATACCTAGGAAACGCCTGTCCAAAAGTCTAATTCTGGAACAGGGGCAAAATCGTAGTTTCGAGTCAAAACGATGTCCGCCGTTGGACCCGCTTTGTACCGAAACACATGCCAAAGTCTATGGTCTCTAATGTCATCAAACTACATGTCTATGAATTCAATTTGAGGAGAGGAACTCAACGGTATCCCAGTTTTGGATTCCGATGAGTCGTGTACAAAATCACCCGTTTGAGTGGGTCACGGGCCCGCCAAAAAGGGGTTCCGATTCGACTTTTTCATAATCGAACCAAACTTGGCACACAGGACCAGAATTTCAATTCGGATCTGTTGGTGCAAGTTTCATTTTGAATCGACGACTGTACACGAAGTTAGGGCAAAGTTTGCAAATTGGCGATACGGGGGTATCTTGACGGATACGGACTGATTTCATCGCGCACATACGAGGAAACTGAGTTCCGTCAGTTTTCACACGTCGACAACGTCCATACGCGCCTTTCGATGCATATAGCATGCGACCATATCACCCGATTTGTCGTGGTGCACGTCGTATCGGACCGAATTCTAAAATTTTGTTTTTTTAAAACAGTTTTTCTCCAACTTCGACATCAAGTAACATTTTACCTGTTATTGAAACAACGATCCAGAAGGTGCGTTGCATTCTCGTTTATGTTGTCTATGATTGCCTTCAATTAGTTTCTACAAGATTTAAATGAACAACAAGGAAATTGGTCGACAAGTTGTCGTTTCAATTCAGTTTTTAACGGTTTCAGAATCTGGTTTTTCCCTAACTCTATCTCAATTTTTTGAGCAAGTTAGATGGTCATTGTAGGAGCGTAAAAAGTGCTTCAAAGAAAGAGTCATCTCATTCATAAATGATCTGCTTTACGCCTAGAGGAATGGGTAATCTCTTTACGCCCAAGATTAGGCTAATCGCTTTATGACTAAGCAAGTTGATCATTTTACGCTCGGGGTTACACCCATAGTTTTACGCCAAAGACAGAGCAGTCTACTTCATGCTGGACAAAGCTGTCAAATCTAGCATTTAATGCAAATTCTGACATGAAGATATTAATGATGGCATTTACCACAGAATTCAATGGGATTTGTCTTACACAAAAACCATTGTTGTCGTTTATGAGATCGAGCTACTTTACACTCATTGAACGGTTTCTTTTACGCACGGAGTTTTACATGAGTTCTTACGCTGACAAAACAATGTGTGCGTAAAGTCTATTTGAGCCATTTTATGCTCAAGGTTACTCAATAACCACTTTATGCAGGGAACCTATGACAGAGCTATTTTACGCTCATCTCTTGTTTTACGCTCAGAGGATGTTGGAGCTGTTTTTTACGCCCTATTCTTTCTGGCCAGTATGGAACGTGGTCTGCTTACATGGCCTTCATGCCATATATTTCGAAGAACGTGTGTACATACATCTTATTCTCACTGAAATGATGGACGCATGTCAACATATGCAAAGGATGACTCTGATCATGGGTGGCAGTTGTTAGCGTAAAGACAGATTTTGGTGTCTTTTTACGCACAGAAGCCCCAGTCTATAAATAGACTCATTTTTCTCAAACATAAGGGGGACAGAGAGAGAACAGGAAGAGAATACAGAGATCAAGACTTCGAGATTTTGATTCTCCAGAGCATTCTTCTTCAATTTTCTTCCAGAACAGAGTGAAGCAAAGCAGGAAAGCATTCGGCCTCGCCATCAGTGCCCAAGTGCGTCGATACCTTTCTGGTGACTTAGTTCTTCCAAGTTGTTCTACTTCAAGCAGTGATCTTCTTCATCATCATATGGTCCAAGGAACAAAGTGATCATTTACGAATCAGACTTCCATAGCAATACTTTCCCAGAATCAAATTTGTACTTCTTGTACTTTTTCTCGTTTTATTTTCAAAATCCAACACTTTTGTTTGGCAATTTTGTTAAGTGAAACAAAATGGCGACTCTGCTGGGGACGACTTTCTCCTCCGACGAGGAAGTGATTGCTCAATATGATGATGTTTCAGTCGGTTCGACTAAGAAGACTCTGGTTGTACACTTCGACCAGACTGCCTATGAAGAAATGCTCCGAACTGGGGGTGGTTCTCACCACTCCAATGTTCAAAAGTCTCGCAAAGCACGAAAAGTTTGGGTTCCCAAATCCAAAGTGGTTTCTGATCTCTCTGTGACTTCTGGTGAAAAGGGAATTCTTCCCACTCCTGTCGTAGGGGCTCCCGTTCGTAACGAGGCAGTCCTTACTTCAGAGTTACACTCAAAGTGTGATGATTTATCTCCCGTTTGTAACGGAGAAGATAATCAGGTTTCACGCCCACTGCGTAAGAATCCAGTTTTACGCTCAGTGGGTAAGAACCAAATTTTACGCTCAAGGCATAAGAATGAGTCTCCCATTTGTAATGTGGCAGATTCTAATGTTTCTGAGTGTAAGAATCCATCTCCCGTCGGTGACGTGGTAGATTCACACAAATTACGCTCCTCGCGTAAAACAAAATCTCCCATCTGTGATGTGGTAGATAATCAATTTTTACGTTTTACGCGTAAAGGTAAGTCTCCTGTCTGTGACAGTGTAGATAAAATTCACAACGATGTTTGCACATCTAATGTGAATATACCTAAACGCATACAGCGTAAAAGTGATGTTGGTAAAACTTCTGTCCTACACCAACAACCTTCTTATACTGCTTTACGCAAAGTACCAAACTTGCAAATCACACGCCATGAAAATGGAGTCCTTCGTGCTAAATCTCAGGATTTACGCACACAACTCCAAACGCGTAAAAATGTACAGTTTGGTTCTGCGAATGAAGCCAGTAATCTTCTTTATACACAGGGGACTAAACGTTTTTCTACCCCAAATGTAATAAAGAAGAATCTTCCCTCCACTTCTTTTGACTTACGTGAATTGCTAATGCAAAAGCGTAAGAATTCACAATCTCCGGCTGATGCTCCCCCAAGAAAGACATCAATGTGGATTTCATCAAGTTGTGATCAATTGTTGTTGTCCAGCTTCAAAACTGGTCAGTTTTTGATCGACTGAATTTTTACTTCAACATCAAGCTGAAGACCAAAAAGATGAGTTGTCATATGCATCAGTCAACATGGCATCTCATACTAACAGAGGACGACGTCCAAGACGAAATACGTCCCAAACCCCAGGTCAGCAACAGTTCAACAGACTTCTTGATTCCTTTGAAGGAGTATATCAGAACACTCGATCAAGAAGACAAGGACAATTACAGAATTCTGATTCAGAAGCTGGGGGTACTCAATCTGTTGAGTCTGATACCGATAGTGTGGATTCATATTTTTATACTAATCCCTCTATATCTTCAAGAGAAGTTGAATCCTACGCTGTTGGAGATGAACCAGAGACGTCATCTGCTAATACGGAACAACGTCTCACTGCCGTGGAGCAATCATTGAAAGACATGCTCAACATGGTGCAAAGCATGCATCAAATAATTTTGAATCAGCAAACTGCTCAGCCCTCAGTAATAACTCCGGTACCAGCAGCAGCACAAACTCAAGATAGTCAAGGGGCTGATATACCTTTGAATATTCAAGAACCTGCTGTTAATCAAAATTCTGCATCTCCAGATCCCATCATTCCGGAAGATGTACCACCTCCAGTAGGGGTTACGGTACATCCAACGACTATTCAATCAAATGTGCTTCCTCAAACCAGTGAAGCTATTCAAGCAGTGCGTGAACTCAAAGCACAGTTTGAGGTTTTGAGGCACAAAGATCAGCTCCAGAGGTTAGGGATTAAGCAACCCTATCCTCCTTATTGGAATGATGTACCCTTTCCACCGAAGTTCAAGCCACAATCCATGGTTTTATTCGATGGAAAAGCATCTCCCAGTCAATATATCAATTACTTTGATATTATGACTGTACACTTGCAGAAAAATGATGCTCTTCTCACTCGAGTGTTCATTGGGTGTTTGACGGGTTCGGCTTATGACTGGTATCGTAGCTTACCCGATAACTCTATTTCGTCTTTTGACGAATTCAAGGCAATGTTTCTCTCCCGCTTCTATGAAGGAGGTATGGACATGAACATGTCCTCCTTAATAGAAATAAAACAAAAGAGAAAGAAGATACTCGGACGTTCATTGAACGTTTCCGACAGGCTACTCTAAAGATGCCTCCTGGTATGCCAGATTCAGCGTTGATCGATACATGCAAGATGAATCTGCGACCATCCATTGCTGTCTTCACAGGTTCCCAATTCTCAGATTGGGCTTCATTTATCATAGCAGCAGTTTCTGCCGAAACCAATGGTAGGTTGGCTCGGAACATGGGATGATTTTCGCTTCAGAGGATAAAGGAAAGAAGAGTAATCCTGGTAATAATCCTGGCAATCGTAATGTGAAAGGAAAAGATACTCTTATGGTCAATCTTTCCAAGAATAAAATGACGTCAGGTAATCAGGAATCCTCCAGGTCAAAGGAAGAATACTCTTTTGACGAAAGTGATATTCCAGGGATATTTCAGTGTCTGGTAAAAAGTGGCAAACTTCAGATTCCAGAGCCAAAAAGACCTAATGAGGTGAATCTGACTGACAATCCCAAATATTGTATCTATCATAGATACATTAATCATCCTACCAGTGCTTGCTACGTCTTGAAAAAGAAGATTCAAGAACTGATAAATGGTGGTGCTATCGCTTTAACCAATGATGACCATACGGTTACGACCAATATGGTTTCTCTTCAGTTCGGGATTTTCCTCCACAGCAAGTCCCAGATGGAATTATTCCAATTCCGAAGGCGACGATGAAGATCGTGAATATCCCGCCTGCCAGAGAAGAAAATACAGGATTGCTGCCACTCACATTAAAGAATGGTGAAATTATGTGGGTACATCCTGACTTAGTGCCTGAATTGGAAAATGAAGGTAAAACTTCAAAATCCAAGAAGGGCAAGAAAGTCAAAACCTGCAACATGATTTCTCATGTGATTCCAGATTCTGATGACTTGGATCATCTATGGGATGACCTTCCTTTAGAAGATAGACTGAAAGGACTGAGCATCTGTCCTCCAAGTCTAGCTCCCCCTACCAAGCTCAAGCTTACCCATCAGCAGTGGCTAGCCATGAATAGTATTCCCTTATATCGAGCACAACAAGTCTTCGCTGCTTATGAAAAAGCTCCGACAGGGATTTTTCCTAATCCTCCTCCTCCTGTAAATACAGAGACTTCTATTCTTCATTCTCCTGAGGTTACAGAAGGTTTTGCTTCTTCCTCTTCCTCTGTTGAAACACCTGTCAAAAGTCCGCTGCCCACTCACTTGTATAGTCAGCAATCTGTCATTCTCATGAGGAAGATGGGTTACGACTTTCAAAAGGCAGAAGGTTTGAATTATGATAAAGGAATACGGCTTCCTTTACAAATTCAAAATCAGAATTCCACTGCTGGATTGGGTTCTGAAATGCCTCATAACAACCCTCACAAGAAGAAGGCTAAGGGAAGAAAAATTAAAATCCTGTAATATGGTATTTCCTTCTCCCTGAGTCTGAAGAAGAAATCTTTTGCTGGTACAAGATCTGGAAAAGAGTACCACAAAGACTATGAGGGATCCTTCCAAAGAAGCAGAAGAGGTAGTGGAGACTCTACCAGTTCAACCTTCTCCTGTTCCTGTTAAACCGTCTGTGGTTGAAAAGGGGAAACAGAAGGCAGTACGCTTTGATATCCCATTGAAGCCTAGTTTCCAATCAGGGGGTGGTGATGAAGCCTTACAAATTTGACATTCTAGCTCAGTTAGCCAATACTCCGGCTAGACTTTCTATATTTGAACTGCTTCGCCTTTCCAGAGAAAGCAGAGAGACTTTGAGCGAAGCTTTACTTCAAGCAGATTCATGCTTGGCACAACTCAAGACTCCTGATAATATACCAGTGTCATGTCCGCAATGTCATAGTGTGATGGAAGCAATTCCCAACATCACCTTTACACAAGAGGATATGCTATTGAAACACAACAAGCATGATAGGCCTCTGTGTTACACTGGATATATTGGATCCACTGAAATTGATAGGATCTACATCGATCCTGGGTCTTCAATTAGTATAATTCTTCAGAGTATGCTAAGACCCCTGAGGATTCCTACTAGTGAGCTGACTTACACTAGTACTACGATAGTCGGTTTTAACTCTGGCAAGAGCAAACCACTGGGGAAGATTCGTCTGCAGATTCAGATTGGTGATCTTCGAACTATGGTAACTTTCTATGTTATCAACTCGGACGTATCCTACAATATTCTTCTTGGAAGACCGTGGATTCATGAGCACAATATTGTGCCTTCAACTCTTCACCAATGTTTCAAATATGTGGACTCCCAAGGAGTTGTGAAAACTGAGTTTGCTGATATTAATCCGTTCAAGGGTGTTGAAGCCTACTTCTCTGATTCAAGGCTTTATAAACAAGAACATGTGAAAGATATATCAGACATGGCTGAAGATCAATCACCCTCTGAGGATCACTCTATTAATGAAGATCCGCCAGAAGAGCAACCTTTGAAGATCATAGTCAAGGGACGAATCCAATCCCAACCTGTCAATGATCAACCTTTAATGATCAAGGTTAAAGGAAGAACTCAAACTTCATCTGAGGAATCAATAAATAGTTCCTGCTAAGAGCCAAGTTCAACCTTTGATGATTAAGGTCAAAGGACGTGCTTCTTGCACGAATGATCCAGAACTACCGTTGATTGTCAATCGTGGCAAATCTACGCAGAAGACGGATAATGGTCCACTGTTGATTAATCCGAAGCGTAGCAATCAGACTGTAAATGATGTAAATATTGATCATTCTGTACTTTTTGATATCAATGAAGATTTCCTGTTCGAGTATATGGCTGTCAAGTTTATTGAAAGAATGACTTTATCTTCTGATAGTCAAAGTCATCAATATAAAGACAACATAGAACCGGAAGAAACTCTATACATTGATCATAAGGAGAATTCTTTCCCTCCTTATATAGATGTTGGACCGTATGCTCAAAGGTTCCTAACATCTTCTCCTTATCTTCTACCTGTGGCTGCTTCATCACAAGCTTGCGTAACTTTTAGACGTCATGAAGAATCTTATTTCGTGGTGCCGTCTGATAAGAAAAACAAGCGTCAAATTGTGTTTGGCCTGGCTAGAAATATCCCTGTTGCTCAGACAGATGAGCTGAAGGATAAAGACAAAGGAAGAATTCGAATTGACAAATACAGCCAGCAATCTATCAAGATCATTCAGAATATGGGGTATGATTTGAAGACTATGCAAGGTCTCAATCAAGGCAAGGGCAGACGATTACCATTAGGTGGTGATCCGTTTTACCAAAAGACTCGTCATGGATTGGGATATGATCCGTCCCACGTGTTTTATGATGATATACAAGAAGAATTCTCTTCCAGCTCTTCACAATCATCAGATTCAGAGGAACTTCAATATGGTTCAAACTGATGGTGAACCCGAATCATTTGAAAATTTCCCTCGAGCCACCATCGGTTCATTTATTTTTCTCTCATATATATTTCAACAACATCCATCTTCTTAATCTCCAGCTACCAAAGTTTGGTTAAGCTGATTACTTGTCTCTTTGAAGAGAGATTTTGATTTTTTTTAAGTTGGATTTATTTATCATGTTTTCATAACCTCTGGATAAATAATAAATCCACCTTCTTTTCCTATCTATCATGTTCATTTTTGACCTCTGCATAGATATTAAATCTACTTTTCTTTGGGTTCTTACATACTGTCATGTTCATATTACCTCTGATAGTATTATACACTCTAAATAGAAAATAAGATTACATTATCTATCATGTTCATATTACCTCTGGATAGATATAATGTGTGAGGTTAGAAAATTTGTCATGTTCATATAACCTCTGATGAGTATTTTCTATCCCATACAAAACAAGATTTCATCATAGACTTGTCACGTCCATATTACCTCTGATAAGTGCTTTCTATCTCCTATCTATTGTTTAAAATTCAACGATAGGATCGCAAAACGAAGTCTTTCATTTCTAGTGGAAATATTACAGAATGGATAAGATAAAAGGATGACAAAACACTTTCTTAAGGTGGAGTGGAAGCATCTTGGAGCAATTTCTTTAATTCTTCTAGCCGTCTGCCACGAGAACTCATAACCTTATCAGTAGCCTCTGCACGTCGAGCTTCAGGAGTGCAAATACGGGAAAGCTCAGCGAAGGTGATTATTAAGTTGTCCTTTGCTTCATCAAGAGTTTTGATGGTCGACTCAGCCCCAAAAGCCTTTTCTTCTAAAATTGAGCTTTGGGTAAGGTGTAGATTTCGAGCATCGATCATCTTCTCCCTTTCAGCCTTCAAGCAAGCTAGCTCTGCCTCAACTTCGCGAATTCTGTCATTCTTGCTCTGGATATCTATGTTCAAAGCGTCATAAGCCACTCTGTGGCCATGCAGTGCAGGTTTTATGCCAGTCAAAAAGGCTTTCTCTTTGGCAACCTTCAGACTGTGTTCACGAAGGGCTGCATTATATGTAGTCTCTCGAGCAAGATAATCAGCTGTTAGGCATCATATTCTTCCTCGATGAGACTTTCAACAGTTTTACTAGACAGTTAAGATATTCTCTGATTGGCTGTTCAAGGTCTTCCACAATTTTCTCCAATGCGGCAGCTCTTTCAGTATCGTTGAACAAAGCAACGTTCTTGATGGTCGAAGCCATTGCTGTCTTCAGTCTCATAATTGAGACCCTTATTTAGGACCATTGTTATCAAGGTTGACAAGCTTTTGTAAAAGTGTCAGTATAGATCTCAATGAGAAGATCCATTTCTGTGCTGGAACTTGGCGTAGCAACAATATCTAACAGATCCCTTTCTCGGAAATCAGGAACAGGTGGTGCAACAGTAGGATGAGACGAAGTCGTTGTTACTACCACCGTTATAGCCAGTTGATCCCTAGAAGCTTCAGGGATTATATCTCCAATCGGTGTAACAACAGATGGAGATGGAGCCGATGACGTTACTACTATTGTCTGGTCCCCAAGGACCTCAGTATCAACATCTTCAATATTTGTCACTCCAGCCGTTTCTGAAGTTCTGGCGGCAGTAATGTCAGTGGTGTAG
>JANAVB010022025.1:0-43483 GCA_029216955.1 Iris pallida
CTCATGAATAATGGTCTCCCCCTCTTATCTTCGATCATAAGCGATTGCCTCATATAAACCCTATGTGCCCCTTCTGCCTCATTCATGAAGAAGACGCAAACCATCTTTTTCTTCACTGCAACATCGCACGTGCTGTCTGGTTTACTAGCCCTCTGGGGCTGTGGGTGGATCAAATGCCCGACATCTCCACCCTACTTCAGAGTTGGCTGCAGAACGCCGAATCCCATGAAGCATTCCGAAGGGGGGCTTCGCTTTTGTGGGCTATTTGGAAGTCAAGAGGTGATTGCATTTTCCGCAATAAGGCACCAAACATACATCCTATCAACAATCTAGGCAGTCACACTTTTAATGCATATATGAAGGGAAGCTTTACACAATTGGAAGAGATTTCCAAACAACGTCAGGATCTCTCCATGCCGGGCCAATGGTAGCCTCCACCACCGGGAGCCATCAAGATCAACGTGGATGGGGCCACCTCCTCCTCTGCTATTGCGGCCGCGGCCATAGCCAGGGATTCCATGGGTAGGATCATTACGGCTTCAACTTGGCATCAGACATCCATGATGTCAACTGACTGTGGACTCCAGGCTGAACTACTAGCCATTAGACTTATAATCCGTCTCGCTAGCCGACTCACCTCATCGGACATCCTCATTGAAGGCGACTCCTTGACGGCGCTCAGAATTCTCCAAGGCGATTCGCAGTTGATTCCATGGAAGCTTATCGACTTGTGCAGCAACGTCAGAGCTGAAGCAGATTCTGTCCCTCATCCGCCTTCCTTCCTCTTTGTCATGAGGACAGGCAATGAGGTTGCCCATAAACTAGCCCGGCAATGAGGTTGCCCATAAACTAGCCCAATTTGCTATTCTTAACAGTTGCTCCATTAATCTCCAAACCCCCCTGATTATATTACCCAGGCCCTTGAGGCCGAGTATGCTTTCTGTAATAATTTTGCTCCTCCTTCCTGATGAATAAAATTACCACCATTTAAAAAAAGCTAATTAATTATTTATAAGACTTGTATATTGGAAAGATATTTAAAGTGATTTATTTTTTAGAGTGCTTTTCTCCTGGCCGACGAGCAACGTCAAGGGGGATTCGAACCGTACCCATCCTCACGGGACCCCCTGGTGTACCCAACGGACTACACCCCCACGGACATCTAGGCCTCTTTTGGTTCGCGAAAAGGAAAGAAAAGGAAAGGAAAGGAAAGGAAGGAAATTGATTCTTTGATATTTTCTTTCCTTTGAAAAATTGCAATTCCAATCAATTTCTTTTTCGGTGTTTGGAAAAGCAAAAAAAATTGGAGGAAAACAGAATCCTTAGAGAGAAGGGGGATGAAAAGATATTTAAAGTGCTTTATTTTTTATATGTGCTTTTCTCCGGGCCGGCGAGCAATGTCAAAGGAGATTCGAACCGTGCCCATCTCCACGGGACCCCCTGGTGTACCCAACGGACTACACCCCCATGGACATTTAGGCCTCTTTTGGTTTGCGATAAGGAAAGGAAAGAAAATTGATTATTTGATATTTCCTTTCCTTTGAAAAATTACAATTCCAATCAATTTCTTTTTCGGTGTTTGGAAAAGCAATTTTTTTTTTTAGGAAAATTGAATCCTTAGGCGGGGAGAGGAGGGGAGGGGGGGGGGGATGAATCCTTGGGTTGGTGGGAGGAACCATTTTCTTCCTCTTGGGAATCAAATTTATTTCCTACTCATTTCCTTTGGCATCCAAATAAAGAAAATGAATCACTTTCCTTTCCCAAGGCTCCAATTCCAAAAACCAAAAGTGGCCTTAAAGTGCTTATAATCAATGAATAACCAAGATGATTACTAAGTATGTTAGGCTGGTTTAGTGTCAGGACATTGAAATGTTAATATGCTATATAGCACAAGGCTCTTTGAAAACTAACTACTTAACCAAATGGAACACTTTTAATGACTTAATTAGTGAAGGCTTTGTATGTTTAGGCTAATATATATGTTAAATATGGATTTCCCTTGATTGGTGACAGTACAAAGGGAGGAGGAGGGGGGGAGGTGAAGGCGAGGGGGGATAAAAATAGATAAAACATATACAAGTCTGACTAAATTCTGACAGGAGCAAATTCGTTAATACAATACAATAACAAGGCAAGGTACACATGAAGATACTACTCAGGTAAGAAACATATCCCAAAGCGAAAATTCAACAACTGATTAGGGGTACTCCTCTAGAAGGATCTCGACGTCCTCGACTGGAACAACTTTTGTGTAGACTCTCGATTCGTACTCCTCTGGTTGCTCTCATCACCTAGTGTGGTAGAAAACTAGATACTCAAAAGAACGTAGCAATATAAATAATAGTATGTCAAAAGTATAATATTATGCCGAAAGTAAAATAAACTAACTCTTGAGATCTAGGGGTGAAATTAATACTAACTGACTAAGTAAATGCAAGTTGAGGACAACATTTGTTGGCCCATTGGTCATGGTCGAACCGATTTTGATAATCGTCTAAACTTGGACTCGATAAACGGGCTACTCACAACGGACAACGACAACCAATACTGCTACCGTTTAAGATTTGCTCAGTCGTTGCGTCTGTATTTATTTTCCATTCTCAAATATATTTTACACAATTTTATTGAGTCTAGAAAAAAATATAAAGCACATCGTACTGACAAATAGGCTTGACCCAAAATGTTTTTCAAACTACCCAATTTTATTTAAAATAAATTTGTTTTAAAAATAACCCAGAAATCCGTATTTGAAAAACATTCCAGAAAGCCCAAAACCCATTTTTATAACCTTGATTCTGACCTAAACAGGCATACCAGAGTTCGGACAGAGTTTGGCCCAAACTCAGGTACCTGATTTGGTAAAGCCTATAAACTTGTTCTTCCTGCAAACTCGGCTGCAACGGTCGAATTTTCGAACGTTTGGCATCCGAATTCGGCCATAACTCGATTTTCAGAAATCTTATAAATAGTGAAGAGTTTTTTTTATTTCATATCATTCATTCACTTTCTACCTTCTCTTCTCTTAGCTTCCTCAGCTATTCAAAGCTTTCATTTTCAAATCCCGAGCCTGTTTTACAACCTCTAGTCTACATGTTAGTCCGGTATGGTCTAGAAGTTTCAAAGAGTTGTAATCATAGACTTGATCTAGAAGTTCATACTTGACAATTGAAGTCGGTCGAGCACTTCGAATTAAATTTTGGTGTTATAAGAAGTCGACAAGCACTTAGGATAAAAGCTTGTATTTCCAATAGTGGATTCCAACTCGGAGCAAGAGTCCTCCAGCCTGGATTAGTCCTCACAAGAGGAAGACCAGGATATATCACTGTGTTTGTGTTTGTGTTTGTGTTTGCTCTTTGTCTCTCTTATTTACTGCTTTTACATAACTGTGATATAGCCACTGCGACACAATATTGATATTGCAGTGTTTGTGTTTTAATTTGTAATATTATGCTGCACACTCTATTCACCCCCCTCTAGAGTATATATTGCTTAACATATTGGTCCTACAATTGGTATCAAAGCGGGTTAATTGACAAGTATATATTTACTAGTTAACCGTTTCTGTCATTTACTTGCATATACTCTCTAGAGACACTATCACATGGCTAATGCACGTGAAGGACAATCCACCAACAGACCTCATATGTTTGATGGAACCAACTACACTTACTGGAAAATACGAATGAGCTTTTACTTTGAAGTTATTAGATTTTGACCTTTGGTCAATTGTTATTGATGGCTACAAAAAGTCAGCAAATATAGTTGTTGATGGTGCACTTGTTGATAAACCACACGACAAGTACATAATAATGAAAAGAAACAAGCTAGTCTTGACGCTCGTACTATTAACGTATTGTTTTGTGCAGTAGACAGGACTGAATTTAATAGGGTGTCCACTTGCACAACCTCACACGAAGTATAGAAGCATCTAGAGGTGACTCATGAAGGCACGACTCAAGTCAAAGAACTAAAGATGAGTAGATTGACTCAGGAATATGAGGCATTCAAGATGAAGACAAATGAGACGATTACTTAGATGTCCACCCATTTCCTTGACATCATAAATCCGTTGTCTTCCTTCGACAAGGAGTACAAAAATCACGAGAAGATTCACAAAGTACTGCGAGGTCTCACAAAAAACTGGAACCCCAAGGCTACAACAATCGTTGAAGAAAATGACCTCACAACAATGCCATTTGAAACGCTCATGGGAAAGCTGATGACTCATGAGCTAGATTTGCAAGATTTTGAAGAATCAGCACCTAAGGAGAAATCAATTACTTTCAAGGCACAACACTAGAGAATAGTTGAAAAGAAATCTGAATACGGTGACTCATATGGTAAAGAACAAGCTCTCTTGGTAAGAAACTTCAAAAAGTTCATGAAATTTAATCGTCGAAACAAGGACATCAACAACAACAATGACAATACAGAGCAAATATGCTATATATGGAAAAAGAAAGGACACATAAAAAAAAGACTACCCGTCAGCATCATCGACCAAGAAGGGTAACAAATATGAAAAGAGTTACATGAAGAAATTGACGTCCAGAAAGTATCCAAACACGAGCATATGGCAGTAAAGTGAAGCTAGCGACTCAGAAGATGACAGTTCTCAAGACGCTGCAAACGTGTGCCTAATGGCATTCGGTCAGGTAACTACTAACCCTCTATATGAAGACTTTACTTTTGATGATCTAGGTGATGCCTTTAGTGACCTCCTAGAAGACCATAACAAAATTGTTAGGCAAATACAAGACTTCTAAGAAGGTACTCACGAAACACAAACATGAGAAAGAAAGGCTGACCCAAGTTAGCTTCTATCAAGTTACAATTATACGAAGTATCACGCATTCTTAAAGAAAAAGACAAGACCATAACTTAGTCGCAAGAAGATTATCAAATCGAGAAGAAGAAGAGTATCAATGCGCTGATTAGGAATGATGCCCTAACAGCTGATTATAATAAATTATTTGATACTTCCAAAAAGTTGGAAATTAGGCTAGGAAAATAGCCCGTATCGACTGTTTCCTCTCCTAACATGTGTCACTTACCCAAAAGGAACACTGTCCAACCAAAGACTATCAAACCCAAGAGGTATAGCACTCATAGACATGCTTTTTATTATAAGTATCCTCTAAAAGCCTGTTGGACTACCAAACAGGTACACAAACCAATACTTAATCTAACACTCATGCACATAATAGATGTCACTATTGTGGCACCCCTGGTTATATCTCTTCTGCATGTGGAGTTAGAAGATTAGTAGACTTGAATATTTGTACTTGGGTACCAAAAACTAGCATGTTAGGACCCTATAAGAAAATGGTACCAAAAGTTTCATCTGTAAATTGTTTTGAAGGTGGAACATCCAACCCATTCTAAAAGCAAGTGTCGACAACGGTTGCTCACGGCACATGACCGACGATGCATCTTTGTTTGCAACACCGTCGAAGAAGAAAGAAATATATGTCTCCTTCGAAAACAACTTGAAAGGTTACATTATAGGTATTGGTAACGTTGGTAAGGCTCCCTCCCATTATTAAAGGTGTATGTCTTATAACAGAATTAAAGCATAACCTACTCAACATAAGCCATTTAGCTGACCATGGTTATGATATTAATTTTGTTAAAGATAAATGAACTATAGTTGATGGCTCAACTGGTAGTACAAGGTATTAGGGAAGATAATATCTATGTTTTATCTTTTTTGGAAAATACTAACACTGTAGGTAGATGCCTATACGCCAAAAATGACGAGAGTCAACTATGGCACATGAGGCTAGGACATGCAAACATGGACACAATTGTGAGATTATCCATAAAGAAATTGGTACGAGACTTACCAGATATCGTTTTCAAGAAAGACATGGTATGTAGCGACTGTGAAAAGAACAAAGCTACAAAATCAACTTTTAAGTCGATCAATTCTGTAAATGCGACTCGACCTCTACAATTATTACATATGGATCTGTTTAGACCCAACATAGTTGCTAGTCTAAATGGTAAGCTATATGCCTTTGTAATTGTAGATGATTACTCCAGATACACATGGATATATTTTCTTGCTCACAAGAATGAAGCATTTTCAGAATTTGTCATATTTTGTAAAATGGTACAGAATGAGAAAGGTTTCATGATCATTCGCATTCGAAGCAATCTTGGTGGCGAATTCGAGAATGTTGACTTTGAGCAATTTTGTGATACACACGAATATTTGCATGAATTTTCTTACCCTAGGACTCCGCAACAAAATAACGTTGTGAAACGTAAGAACAAAACTCTTAGCAAAATGGCTAAAGTTATGTTAAATTAGTTTACCCTACCTAA
The DNA here is from genome assembly GCA_029216955.1 of Iris pallida. NCBI lineage: Eukaryota > Viridiplantae > Streptophyta > Magnoliopsida > Asparagales > Iridaceae > Iris > Iris pallida. The sequence continues at coordinate 6,331 of JANAVB010022025.1, forward strand.
ATATTTTTGGGCTGAAGTTGTCAATATAGCATGCTATGTTCTGAACAGGGTTTTGATTCGACCTAAATCGAAGAAGACTCCCTATGAACTATGGTTTAATAGGACCCCCTATGTTTCTTATTTTAAGATTTTTGGTTGTAAATATTTTATTTTGAATACGAAAGATAATCTAGGCAAAGTCGACTCGAAAGCCGATAAAGCTATTTTTTTCTAGGTTAAGGGCTAAGAGCAAAGGTTACCGAGTCAACAAGAAATCAATGTCAATTGAAGAATCAATCAACGTCACCTTCGATGAGATGAACAGTCAGACGAACAACGATAGTGACGATGAGAACCACGATACACCAAACAAAGAACCCACCGAAGCAAAATTCGAAACCAGCTACTTGAAGAGTCTGCCGAAGAAGATAAAGTTCATGGCTGACCACCCCAAAGACTTCGTAATATGTGAGATTACAAAAGGTGTAAGTACTCGTTCCTCAACTAGAGATATTGTTTCTAGTATAGTATTTATTTCACAACTAGAGCCTAAAAACATAGAAGAAGCCTGTAGTGATATTTATTGGTTAGATGCTATGTAAGAGGAACTGAACCAATTTGAGCAGAATCAAGTTTGGGAACTCCCATTGATCATTCGATAATTGGCACCCGATGGATATTCCAAAATAAACTTAATGAGAATGGTTTAGTCACACGTAACAAGGTTCGACTCGTAGCTCAAGGATACAACTAAGAGAAATGTATCGACTACGATGAAACATATGCCCCAGTTGTGCATTTAGAATCCATTCGCATCTTATGTGATTTGGCCTATTTTTATGATTTTAAACTATTTCAAATGGATGTTAGAAGTGCTTTTTTAAATGGTTTTATAAAAGAAGAAGTTTATGTTGCTCAACCTTCCGTTTTTACTGATTTTAAAAATTATGAATATATTTTCAAGTTGAAGAAAGCCAAATAAGGACTGAAACAAGCCTCCCGTGCTTGGTATGATCGCCTAAGCTCTTTTCTACTTGAAAAACGTTTTTCAAAGGTAGTTGATACGATACTTTTTTTTATAAAATCTTTGAATAATAATCTTTTGTTAGTACAAATTTATGTCGATGATATTATTTTAGGTTCTACTGATGAATCTCTTTGTCAAGATTTTCCTAAGTGTATGCAGAGTGAGTTTGAGATGAGCAAGATGGGGAGTTAAAATTCTTCCTTGGATTAAAAATCAAGAAAATCACAAATGGGACGTTCATCAACCAAGCCAAGTACACAAAGGATCTGCTAAAGAAGTTCGATCTGGAGTCAGCTAAACCGCTTGGAACTCCAATGGCAAATTCAACTAAGCTTGACATAGTTGAACAAGGCAAACCAGTCGACACACGTAAGTATTGAGGTATGATAGATAGTTTATTGTATCTAACGGCTAGTCTCCGTAGTATATTGTTTAGTGTTTGCTTATGTGCACGATTCCAAGCTAACCCTAAGGAATTACACTTGCGCTCTGTTAAGCGTATCTTCCGATACCTTAAGAGAATTTCTTCTGTCGGCTTGTGGTATCCAAAAACTACGTCCTTTGACCTAACCGGTTATTCGGAAATAATTTTCCTAGATGCAAAGTGAATAGAAAAAGTACTAGCGGAACGTGTCATTTCCTAGGAAAAGCTTTAGTCTCTTGGTTTAGCAAGAAACAAAATTTTGTTACATTATCAACTACTGAGGCTGAATATATCGCCGTAGCATGTTGTTGTGCACAAAATTTGTAGATAAAGCAAACCCTAGAAGACTACAACCTGCAATGTTCACACATTCCCATATTCTGTGACAATACTAACACGATTAATTTGACTAAGAATCCTGTATGTCACTCACGTACCAAGCATATTGAGATACATTATCACTTTCTTAGAGATTATCAACTAAATGGAGATATTAATTTAGAATATATTGACACAGAAAATCAACTAGCTGATATCTTTACTAAACCTTTGGCAGAAGATAGGTTCAACTATTTACATCGAGAATTAGAAATTTTAGATATCAATAACATTAATTAACTTTATTTATTGAATTAATTCCAATACGTAACAATTGTTTTAGAGACAAACTTACAAAAGATCTGCCTGTCACTAAGGTGATAAGAGCTTAAGCAAAATGGAACTTAAGCATCCCTCGTGCATCTTCGTTAGCTGGGATAGTATCCCTACAGCTAATCTGAGACAATCAATATGTAACAAAAATTAATTTGTTAAATAATTTTAATTATATTAATTAAAATTTAAAATTAATAATTTTTGAACTAAAAAGTTGAAAAGAAGTAATAAATTTGCATAAGTGGATATTATTTTTGTTGCAAAAGAGCCAAAACAGAGTTCAACAGAGTTCTTGGCAAACTTGGCGCGAACTCGGGCTGAATCTGTTGGCTAAGTTGCAGATGACCCAGCGGGGCCCATTTCTCCTATTTATCATCCTCCTTCATCTTCTTCCCCTCTTCCACGAACAGTTGCTCCGAACCCACCAAAACCCTAACTCTAATTCAATTCCTTCTCCCAATCTACTTGGAATTTTGACTCCAAAGTTCGGATTCTGGATCTCGGATTCATTCTTTGCAACATACTCAATTTCTGGAAAGTATAATATTTATTTTTCTTTCGTCCTCTATTTCAATTTCTAGAACTTTTCTTTGTAATGGAACCTAAGTTCTTTATAAAGAAAAGGAAGAGTGATGAAGGATCCTCATCCTCTCAACAACCTTCCATTTTTTCTCCGGTCCAACCAGACGATGGTTTTTTTGTGGTTTCTCATTTGCGATATTAGACCAATCCAAAGAGTGATTTAGTGATTTTTATGACCGCACTATCTGTTTCGGAGCTCCAATTAATTTTAATATTTTTTTGGACCATCTCGGAGCTTTTCATCTTCTACAACTCAATGACTTAGTAGCAACATCATTTTCTATTGCTCTTAATGCTATTAGGTTATTTTATTACAATTTGACTTATGACTCTGGTGTTATCTCTTCCCGTGTCGGGAGAATAGATATTAAATTTGATGCGGAAGATTTAGCGGCGATCGTTCGAGTACCCAACGAAGGAGAAGCGCTAATCGGCCTCTCAAAATTTAGTTTTCCTTCTGACATGTCTTTGAACACGTTCAAAGCCTCTATTTGTCGTTCCAGACTTTTTTCTGTCGGCAAACTTATGGTTAAACCTTGAGTTTGTATTTCTATAACCTCCACAGGATCATCTTCTCTTCTATCCTTCCGAAGCAGACTTCCACAGATGATATCACTACTCTTGAGCTGTCTGCCATCTAGCATATTCACTTTGGGATCTCATTTTCATTCCCAAAAACTATGATCGAGATGATGGTACGTGCTTGAATGAACAAGAGAAATCTTGTTTATGCGATGTACTTGCCACTTGTCTTTCGGCATTGATATTGACTAAGATGAGTGCAACGTCCTTGCTGAACCTGCACATCTTAGTGTAGCTAGGCGTTCTGAGATTTTTGCTATTCTGCCTCCCGTTGCTCCACCTCCTGCTCAAGCATCTACCACCCCAGCTGTAACCTCCGTTAACCAAAATCAGGATTTTTTTGAATATTTTTAAAATTTATAATTCTTTTGAAATTTGTTTATAAATCTTTGAAAATCGTGAAATCCTAATATCGAGAAAATATTTTCGATCATAATTTGTTATCGATATTTTGTTGAACTATTGGTTTTGTAAAAACTATTTTTGCGAGATTATATCCTAGTGGAATCTTCTTGTTCATTTTCTTAAAATATATAAGTTATAAATAATTAGTTTCATATATAAAATATTAGTGAGGTTATGTTTTATAAATAAAAATATTCATTTACTAATTATTTTAGTTTAAAGGTTTTTGATAATTGGTTGGTTATGCGATTTTCCTTCGTATCGGACAACACCCCCCGCTTCCATCCGTCCTTCGTAACTGGTCCTAGTTCTAGCTTGCCAAGTTAGCACTTGGATCGTGGACTACGACTGTTGATATAGTATTAACTAGTCGTTGCTAGCTAAATTGTGATTAGATAGAGATTATTAGTATTAATTAATTAATTAAATATTAGCTAGTATTTATTTTAGTACTAATTAAATTAGTAGTTAGCGGTTAGTGTTAGTGCTTAGCAACTAGAGTTAGTATGTTAGTGTTTTCACTAATTTCCCTATTTTCTTTTACATTTACAATTAGCCCTTAGGGTTTCATCTTCCTACCCTATAAATAGCACACTATACAAAATGTCATCATAACATATTCCCAAACCCTAAATTTTTACTGTAGCTGCCGCCCCCTCCTGTGCTCTCCTGCCAACCACCATTGCGGCCGACCACCCTAAGCAAGAGCATCATCACCACCATTGCTGCTATGGCCGCCCGACCAACTAGTCCGCCGCATTCTCTAACCATCAACATACATCCCCTGGCTTCATCCCGACACCCGACCTCCTCTTCCAGTCCGCCCCATCGACCACCACATTCGGCTGTCCGTCGCCCATTCCCTCAGCTGCCTCCGACCACACTGGACCGACCACAGATCCACAAACAACTACCGCCACAAGGCCATCCCAATCACCACGTCCCACCATTCCACTACCATCCCCGACAGCATCACCAGCTCCCTTAACCACCACCGCCCTCATCTCCAAACACCACCATTCTTACCACCATTGTCACCAGGGGCCACCACCGTCGCCTACACCCCGTCATCTCCACCACCGCCAATAAAAACCTTTCTACCACCAAAGCACCACACACAAAAGAAAAGAGAGAGGAAGAACCAAGAGAAAACCACCACCTCCACGCTTACCTGGCCGTTCTCTGCCACCGCGCTGGCTCCACGAGCCAGCCGAACTTTGGCTAGCACTCCCGCTTCCATCCATCCTCTGCCAACACGCCCTGCCAGAGCCATGCCTGGCATCGCTTCGCTCGCTCCCTTCGCAGATCCACCCGTGCGTGCCTCCTCACCAGTGTCAAACCCCAGATCCACCTGTTCCGGTGCTTCTGGCCGCCTCACCCAGCAGCCCCCACTCCGACTAGATCTGCCCTACCGTCGACACTCCGCCACGATAGAACCCTTCGTAAGCCTCTTCTTCCCTTTCGTCTTCCTTTCGATTTAAGTGTTAGGAATGAGTGAGATTTTTAGGATATTATTTTAGAATGGAGGTTGAAACCGAAGGAGAACACCAGTGGCCTTAGTTATCAGGAGCAGCCCATGGGGATTTTAGACCGTAGAGAGAAGGTGCTGCAGAATCAGACGATTCCCTTGGTCCGTGTCGCGTGGGACGAGTCCACATGGGAGAGCGGGGATGAGATGTGCGAGTGTTATCCCCATCTTTTCGAACCGTGAGGTACGTTTCTATTTTGTGTCTACCTTAAATTTCTAAGACAAATTTTTCCAAGGGGGTAGATTTGTAAACCCCTAGACCTAAATATTCTTATTTTAGTAACTATTAAAACTTCATGCTCATTTATTTGTCTTAATTAGTTATCTTTCATTTATTTTAATTACTCAAATATCCATGAAAAGAGTAAAGTTGGCAACATGCAAATTGATAAGGACTTGGATGAGTAGGAACAATGGCACCTCTAGAGGGAGGTGAATAGAGTACACCGAAAATATTTAGCAATAAAAAATTAACTCTAAGCAGGTGAAGCAATATATTAAATTTAAATGCAAGTAAAGCAGTAAAGGTTGAGACGATAATTCAATACGCAGAGACAGCAGGTTTGTACTGGTTTTCCTCTGTGAGGATTAGTCCAATCTCGAGTACTAAACCCGATATTGAATCCACTATTTAAAATAGAGATTGCACCATATGTTTTGCTCCGAAGAACACGCCAACTTCAACACCGTCGTGTTTTTATCCGAAGCCCACGATCATACTTCACCAATCACTTTTTTGAGGAAAAAGCTTTTATACGCTAAGCTTGTACAACTCGAAAACTCCTAATCGGAAACCACTGGCACTTAGAAGAATAGAGTTGACTAGGAGATCTGAAGATTGAAGCTTTGAAAACTGAATAGAAAGTTTTAAGAATAGATAGAGAAGATGAAGAAGGAATGAGTGAATAGAAATGACAAAATTTTCTCTATTTATAGGAATTTTTGAGACAGAGTTCGGGCAGAACTCGGTAGGGGTAATGTTTATAATTTTGAACGTTGCAGATCCAAAGGAATAGGAATTTTCTGTTGACCAGGAGAAATCAAGTTGACCGAGTTCGGTCCGAGTTTAGACAGAACTCTGGCCAAGTTCGGTCCCTTTGGTTCTGGTTCAACCTAAGTTGGTTTTGGTTCAATTGGGGTTGGTTCGATTCAAGAAATGAATCAAGATAGATTTTAGATAGACTTCTAATTGCCAGTGATCCCGACTCACAAATAATCTAGACTCATAGAAAAATACAGAATAAATGTAAAAAACTCAATGATGATGAACTCTGTATTCTTCGTTTCTTTTCATATCAAGATCGGTGTTAAAGTCAATTATCGAAATCGGTTTGACTATGGCTAAATGTGCCAACAATCTCTTCCATTTTGATAATGCGACAAAACTACGATTGATATTTAAAGAAAAGGTTCAGCTTGAATTGGAAGTAGACTTGATGAGTACTGAGCGTGCGGTAGCAGCTTTGGCTTGTCAAATTTTGGTACAATATAATGCTCCTCCGTAATGTACGGTCAAGTCTTGTTACTTTTCCGTAACAAAACATTTATTCTGAATCTGTATTTGTATAGTGTAAACCAAATTTTCTTCAAAACCAAATTATTAACAATAAAAAGAATTACAGAATCATATCTTTTTCAAATTATCAATCTTATTACTCCCCCATTTTGTGAAAGTAGCAAAATGGTGTTAAAGAACCAATATAGTGATAAAAATAGAAGACATGCATGTAATAATGGAAGTACTAGGATAAATTGTAAACTGATAAACAAAGTGTTGCATACATGACTCAGAAGTAAACTGAAAATAAGATAACGGATAATGCTGGAAAGAAGCATTTATCACTAATAGAAACAAACATAACTACTGAACTATCACGAGGAAGGAGATCCTCAACAGTCATCCTTATCATCATCAGCTGCAGTACCAGCAACACTAGAAGGACCGGTCTCAGCAGATCGGTTGGGGTCATAGCAAGCAGCCGCATGGTCGAAGTAACGCTGGACCTCACGATCATCAAGGTGATTGCAAAGTCTGGTAGGATCACAAACCATAAGAATATGGCCACTAGGGTTGTGAGCAAGGCTATAAGACATATCCCAAACCGAGTTGGAGATGGCCTGAAGCTGGAGAGTAGTACGAAAATCCATGACACGGAACTGATCCAATATGAGAGTTTGAAGGGACTCAAGTGTAACACCAACAGGACGATGAGTAGGCTGGGAGTCAGTAAACGTAGGGGAAACTGCAAGGGGTGGAACCTGAGCAGGATGCTCATGAAGAAAAGTAGGAGCACCATCCTCAACACAATCCTCAAGACTAACATCAAAATATTGAAAGATGTAAGGGAGGTACATTGTGTATAGAAGATGTCGCGAAGAGGTCTTGCGACAACGTTCTATAGCAGCGATAATAGTCTTGGGTAGACTAAAAGGGACATGGAAGTGGAAATGATAAATAACTGAGAGCTCTAGGTAAGAAATCTCATTAGTGGCAGTATTCTTTGGAAGGATTGTGGAGAACACCATGCGATGGAGATCATAGAAATAATTGTTCAAATGCCTAGGGCGAAGAGTGCCTTTCGTTCGAGGATTCGGTTCACATAGCGAATCACGAAAAGAATCAACGGTGGTCCCTTTGGGAAACTGGACAGAAGTGATATCGACGAGTGCTTCCCCGTAGTTGGTTATATGAAGAATGATCTCTAAATCATCAGCATCAAACTCGATATCAATTCCACTAACTTTTGATTTTACCGTGTCATTTGTGACCGAGAAATTGCAGTAAGATATGCAAATGGCATTGGTGTAAACGGGAAAAGTAGATTGAACTAACTCTAGTAAATTATGATACTAAAAAAATGCTAGAGTGATCAGGAAATAAAGTGAAGTTAATTGGAGCACCCGGACCAAATTTTCCTTTATGAAAATCATGAACCAATAGTCCGAAGCATCGTGGGACACAAAAATAAATTCATCAAAGAAATCTCCGTCGGGTTTCGAAGGAGTGTAAAGTGAAAATGAGGCCACCGCATGAGGAGACAAGGACGAACTTTCGTCAACTTTTCTTTTCTTTTTCGAAGAAATAGGAATTTTAGGAGCCATATGAAATTGAAAAGGAGGTAAAAGAGAGATATATACCGAAATTGATGGTAGACAGTGGAAGAGAACCTCGAGAGAACTCCGGATCCAAAGTTTGAGGGTTTGAAAAGCTTAGAGGAGGGAGAACAAGGAGGTTAGGGTTTTTTGGTGTGGTAAAGCTGCTGTGATGGAGAAGATGATGGAAGAAGAGGTTTTTTTTTAAAAAAAAAGAGCTCGGTTGTCCAGCTTCTGTTTTAAATTCCCTTGATCGAGTTCGGTCAGAACTCTGACCGAGTTCGGTCACTTGGGATTCAGGACAGTAGTTGGAAAGTATGTAATAGTTTTTAACATAAATTCAAATTTAGTTAGAAATACCTGTGTTGAATTAAATAATTTAATATTTATTAATTAATTAATTTAATAAATAGCTATAAATATTTTGGGTTAGCTGTAGGGGCCGGATCCCAGCTAGCGGTAGTCCGAAGACTAGTACACCATATCGCTTCAGGTTATTTACACCTTTGTGACAGAAGGGCCCTTTCGGCTTATAACCAAAATGATTTTAGCTAATTCATGTTTATTAAAAAATAATATTATATTATATTACCTCAACATCCAGAATTCCTAATTCCTTCGTATATAGTTAAAACGATCTTCAGCCAAAGGCTTAGTAAAGATGTCAGCTTGTTGATGTTCAGTATCAACAAACTCTAAACTAATATCACCTTGCAAAACATGGTCTCTTAGAAAATGATGTCTAAGTTCTATGTGTTTAGTGTGTGAATGACAAATAGAATTCTTAGTGAGATAAATAGAGCTAGTATTATCACAGTAAATTGGAATATGATGAAAGAATAATTGAAAGTCCTCCAAAGTTTGTTTCATCCACAAAATTTGTGCACAACAACGTCTTCCAGCTATATACTCAGCTTCAGTAGTTGATAGTGGAACTGAATTTTGTTTCTTAGAAAACCAGGAGACTAATGACTTTTCTAGAAAATAACATGTTCTGCTGGTACTTTTACGATCGACCTTGCATCCAGCAAAATCTGCGTCCGAATAACCTATCAGGTCAAACGAATCAGTTTTGGGATACCAAAGACCGGTTGTCAAAGTCCCTTTAAGGTATCACAGGATACGCTTAACAGCGCTTACATGTGATTCTTTAGGACAAGCCTGATACCGAGCACATAAGCATACAGAAAACATGATGTCAGGACGACTAGCAGTTAAATACAGTAAACTACCAATCATGCCTCTGTACTTACGTATGTTCGATGGTGTACCACTTTCATCTGTATCAAGCTTTGTAGACGTCGCCATTGGAGTGCCAATAGATTTGACATTATCCATATCAAATTTTTTTAGCAAGTCTTTTATATATTTGGTTTGATTAATGAATATTCCTTGTGAACTCTGCTTAATTTGCAGTCCAAGGAAGAATGTTAATTTTCCCATCATGCTCATTTCGAATTCACTCTGCATACACTTAGCAAACTCGTTACATAGCATCTCATTAGTTGATCCAAAGATTATGTCATCAACATATATCTGCACTAATAAAATATTTTTGTCCAAAGATTTTATAAATAAAGTTGAATCAACCTTCCCTTTTGAAAAACCGTGTTCAAGTAGGAAAGAACTAAGGCGCTCATACCAAGCACGGGGTGCTTGTTTGAGACCGTAGAGAGCCTTTCGAAGCTTGAATACGTGATCATGATATTTGAATTCTTCAAAGCCAGGAGGTTGTTTTACAAAAACTTTTTCTTTTATAAAACCATTTAAAAAAGCACTTTTAACATCCATTTGAAAAAGTTTAAAACCATAAAAATTTGCAAAAGCACAAAGCATTCGAATGAACTCTAATCTAGCAACTGGAGCGTATGTTTCATCATAGTCAATGCCTTCTTCTTGATTATAGCCTTGAGCTACTGACGTGCTTTATTGCGTATGACTGAGCCATTCTCATCTAACTTATTTTGGAACACCCACTTAGTACCAATGATTGGGTGATCAATAGGTCTGGAAACAAGTTCCCAAACTTGATTTTGTTCAAATTGGTTAAGTTTCTTTTGTATAGCAGAAATCCAAAATTTATCAGAAAATGCTTCTAAAATATTTTTAGGTTCAATTTTGGAAATAAATACAATATTTGCTATTACCATTTGTCTTGAGCTGGAACGAGTACTTATGCCTCTTGATATATCATCGATTACCAGTTCTTCGGGATGGTCTGTTGAAAATCTCATTCGTTTCGGCAGACTTTCCAGATAGGATGTGGATGGCGTATCTTCTGATATTCTATTGGTGGGAGTTTCTTCATTGTCACTATCGTCTTGTCGTTTGATGTTTAGCTCATCGAACGTGACATTGATTGATTCTTTGACAACAAGTGATTTCTTATTGAATACTCTATATCCTTTGCTTTTCACCGCATAACCCAAGAATATTCCTTTATCAGCTTTTTCATCAATTTTTCCCAAGTTGTCTTTTGTATTTAGAATAAAACTCTGCAACAAAAGACCTTGAAATAGCTGATTTTAGGATTTCTATTAGACCATAATTCATAAGGAGTCATTTTAGATATAGGTCTAATAGGAACTCTATTCAATACATGGCATGCTATATAAACAGCTTCTGCCCAAAAGTATTTAGGAAGATTATACTGGTTAAGCATAACTCTGGCCATATCGTCAAGAGTTCTATTCTTCCTTTCTACAACTCCATTCCGTTGAGGAGTTCTGGGATAAGAGAATTCATGTGATAATCCATTTGAACTACGTAAGATTTAAACTCATGGTTATCGAATTCTCCTCCTTGATCACTTCGAACATGAGTAATCATGAATCCTTTCTCATTTTATACCTTTTTACAGAAAGATACAAACTCAGAAAAGGCCTCATTCTTATTTGTATGAAAATAAACCCAAGTATATCGTGAATAGTCATCAACTATCATGTAAGCATAAAGCTTTCTGCCAAGACTGGCGATTCTACTTGGTCCAAACAAGTCCATATGAATCAATTGTAAGGGTCTAGAGGTACCTACAACGTTTATTGACTTGAAAGATGATCTAGATGCCTTATTCTTCTCACAATTGGCATAGACCATATCTTTCTTGTAAACTATTTTGGGTAAGCCTCTTACCAGTTTCTTGGTGGACAATCTTGCAATAGTATTCATGTTTGCAAGTCCAAGACGCATATGCCATATCCGGCTTTCGTCTTGCGTTGTAAACATACACTTTCCTGCACTGTTCGTCTTTTCTGACAGATATAAAATATATATATTGTCCTCTCTTATTCCCTCAAAGGAAATTATTTCAGAAGTTTTATCATAAATAAAACATTTATTTTTAACAAAATTTATTCCATAACCATGATCAGTTAACTAGCTGATACTTAGCAGGTTATGTTTTAATTTTGTTACTAAGCATACATTTTTAATAATGGGTGAGGAAGAGATACCTATGTCACCAATTCCAATGATATATCCTTTAAGGTTATTTTCAAAGGAGACATAGCATTCTTTCTTCATCGATAGAGTTGCAAACAATTTGTTGTCACCTTTCATGTGTCTGGAGCAACCACTATCGAGTATCCACTTACTTTAGTGGGAGGAGGAAGGTCCACCTACAACATAAGTTGAAAATATAACCATTGGTACTCACTTTCTTGAGGGTCCTGATATGTTAGCTTTTGGAACCCATATATACACATTCATATCTACTAGCTTTCTAATCTTACACTGAGGTGACACATGTCCTTTTAATCCACAATAATGACATATAGCAGAAGTGTTAGTGCTAGGTTCTGTTCGAAAATCATGCATATGAGTTTTTGAAATAGTGTGTGCATTCTTTTTGTGTGGAAACATATACATATAAGCATGATTTCTAACATTTCTAGAAGTGTTGTTAGTGTGGTGTTTGTGTTTAGCCTTTTGACTTGTGTTTACCTGAGCATTTGGTTTAGCAACTTGTTTGCCCAGTTTAATCTCTAACATTTTAGAGTTGTCATTGGCTTCATCTAATTTGGTTGTGAGTGCATCTACTCTTAGAATAGCAATATTATACTTCTTTTTCTCTAGTTCATAGAGATCGTTAAGTTTACATTTTCTTGATTTGCTTTCTCAAGCTTTTCAAGAGAATCATGTAAACTTAGCTTTAAAAAAGTAATCTCATTGGTGTCACTAGAAGAATCTTTAATATCTTCTAACATTCTAGATTGCTTGGAATATTCAGACTGTACAAATTCCAGCTCTTTCTTAGCACTTTTGTACATCACTACAACAAAAATACCTTTTAATGACGGCTAAAAAGCATCATTAATTACAAACCATGACGCTTTTTTTCTCAGTCCAAGCGTTATGAAATCGGGTGTTATAAATGTTTTTAAAAGCGTTATAAATAGTTCATCCAAAACCGTCATTAATAGGTTGAATTTCTGCTACGTTTTATTTTCAAAGCGTTATGGATAGTTATAAAAAACCGCTGTATATGGTCGTTGTATCACATTTATAACGCTCTATACTGCATGATATTCCAAATGCTGCTCAATTCAATTCGAAAACAAACACTTTGAACCATATTCACAATAAAGCATTGAAATATAATATAAAGTACCATTCTCCATTTCATTGTCTCAAAATAGAGTATTTTAGCTACCATTCTACATTTCTCCATTTTATTATATACATCTTCTCAAAATATATAGAGTATCCAATATAGAGTACACTTTAGCTACATCAAAACTATCGACATCAAAAATCTCACAGATACTGTAGCGAAGAAGTACACTTATAACGCTTCAACTTGGTCACATGAAGACTGTCCATAGCACATGTACGTATAGCAAAACCCTGAAAAAGAAAGCAAAATCCTCACTTTTAGAGTCTGTCAATTTTAGAGTCTGTGATTTATATCGAAAAACTGAGAGTATCAGAGTATTCTAATAAAAACCGAAATCGACAAATAAAGTAAAACATCTAGGCATGGCATAGTGGACGTAGTCCCAAAATCAACGATGCAGGCATGCTAATGGAGATGTCATTCCCGAATAGAAATACTCCCAACTAATATATACTCGCATGTCATTTATATCGAAAAGCTCCCAACAAAAACACCCACAGTACCAAGTTAAACCCATCATGCATAATAGATACCCAACTAACAATTTTAATCTAAATAGCAAAATATCTCCTACAGCAAAAAAATCTTTCCCAACCCAACATGTATAATACGGAAAACCTAAACCAACATCCCACAGCAAGTATAGGAAGGAGAACCCAAGCAACAATTTATACAAGAAATCCAAACCAACAATACATGCATCATAAATAATTCCAACAGCAGCTAGGTAATCCGAAATCGAAAATGATCCAACAACAAGTAAAGAACCGAACATGATCTAAAGATCATTCGCGCTTCACAAACAAAGACAATCGTAGGATCGTCAAGCCAAAATTGAACCCAACACGTATCAGTCGATCGAAACCCTTTTTATGTAGGGATCGAGATCCAATAACATCATCGACAAACAAAATAAATCCAAAAACTGAAATCAATCAAGAGTTTAGAATTTATACCCCAGAATTTGGTGCCGAAATCCGAAGGGAGCCTTCGAACTCGGCTCGCAGGCACGCACAGCACCTCGCCGGGTCGCGGCTGCAACTGTGGAGAGGCTACATCATCGACACGAAGGTATCCTCACATCCGTGTCCAGTATCGACTCGTACAAACACGAGCGTATCTGCAACCAGAATGAACAACCCAACAGTACCAACATACAAACTACGACCAAAGACAAGAAATAAAATAGGATATATAAGATGTCTCAGATAAGGATCAATCATCATCTGCTGTACTAGCGTGCCATAACATGTATAGGACACGTCCCGACACGGAGCCAGTGTATCCGATACGATCTGCAATGCTTTGGTTCATTTGGTCGAACGACCATCACCAAGAGTATCAGAGTACTCTAATAAAAATCGAAACCGACAAATAAAGTAAAACATCCAGGCATGGCATAGTGGACGTAGTCCCAAAATCAACGACGCATGCATGCTAATGGAGATGTCAACCCTGAAATAGAAATACTCCCAACTAATATATACCTGCATGTGATTTATATCGAAAATCTCCCAACAAAAACACCCACAGTACCAAGTTAAACCCATCATACATAATAGATACCCAACCAACAATTTTAATCCAAATAGTAAAACATCTCCTACAACAAAGAAATCTTTTTCCAACCCAACATGTATAATAAGGAAAACCTAAACCAACATCCCACAGCAAGTATAGGAAGGAGAACCCAAGCAATAATTTATACAAGAAATCTAAACCAATAATACATGCATCACAAATAATTTCAATAGCAGCTAGGTAACCCGAAATCGAAAATGATCCAACAACAAGTAAAGAACCGAACATGATCTAAAAATTATTCGTGCTTCACAAACAAAGACAATTGTAGGATTGTCAAGCCAAAATCGAACCCAACACGTATCAGTCGATCGAAATCCTTTTTATGTAGGGATCGAGATCCAACAACATCATCGACAAACAAAATAAATCTAAAAACTGAAATCAATCAAGAGTTTAGAATTTATACCAAAATATTTAGTGTCAGAATCCGAAGGGAGGCTTGAGACTCGGCTCGCAGGCACGCACAGCACCTCGCCGGGTCACGGCTGTGACTGTGGAGAGGCTTCGGACTCGGCTCCCCAAATGCAATTATACTCCCTTAAACAAGAACAAACAGAAAAAAATCAAAGAACACAAGCATTTGGTACTTACAATTATTTCATCGAACATGAAGCGCACATAGAACAATTCCCAACAAAATCTTTTTTTAGGGGAAAAATCCAAATCAAAATCACTCACTTAATCAAGAGAAGTCAACGATGATGCAGCCCTTTTCGGATCATCGCCGACGTGGACGGAGACGTTGGAAAACCCTAAAAGAACCCTAATTTTGGAGAGATGGATGCATGTATGGTTGTCAAAAATTAGAAGATTTTACTAAAATCATGTCGAGGCAGAATTTAGGGCATAAAATAGGCAATGATCGAAATTTTAGGACAAACCGGTGGTGAAGGCTACGTCGGTGACAACCTTCCCTCTGCGGTGCAGTCTGTAACCGAGGAAGGCGAGGAACGGGCTGAGGGAAGTTGGGGAACGGGGAGCGGGCTGAGGGGAGTTGGGGAGCGGGAGGAGAAGGAGAAGGAGAAGGAGAAAGAGAGAGGGTTTAGAATTTTTCTTAAGTACGGAAGAATTGCGGGGGAGTCTAGGTTTTGACTTAAGTTTTCGTACTTTTTTTATAACACTCGTATCACTGGAGCACTATCAATAACGTTTTTAATATAAACCGTCATAGATTCTAGTCTTGCTGAACTTTGATGACGCTTCCACATCAGCCGTCATAAAAATCACTTATCAAGCGTCATTAATATGTCTTTTTGTTGTAGTGACATATCTATCATTTTCTTCGGATCAGCCAATAGATCAGAAAAAGCATCAAACAATTCATCAAAAGTAAATTTTTCATAGAGAGGGTTTGTTATTACCTTAGCATCTGTAGCCATGAAGTATAGGTTTGCTGAGTTTCGAGAGTTATCTTCATCTTCAGAATTACTAGCTTCACTTTCACACTTGATACTTTGTGTTTTCATAGTTTTTGGTTGTTGACCTTCTTTTGCTTGTCTGATCATGTCTGTTTGTTTGATCGTTTCTGCTTCCTCTCCTTATAACATGGCAGTCCTTCTTTATATGGCATGTTCTTTTGTAGCTGAAATAGATCGATTCTTCGTCATCTTTGAAGTCCTTCTTCTTCTTATTTGACTTCTCATATCTGAAAAATCACCTGAAGTTTCTTGTCATCAGGGCCATCTGCTCGTTGTCTGAGGTGTCTATCTCACTCTCATCATCAGAGATTGTCTTGTGATTTGCCTTGAATGCTATTGTCGTCTTTTTTGGATTTTATTCATCGCAGTCCTGAAGATCCAACTTATATGTCATGAGTTTTCCTGTAAGTGTTTTAAGGCTCATTGGTGTGAGATCATTTCCTTCAATAATGGCTGTTGCTTTTTGATTCTAGTTCTTTGGTAGTCCACGAAGAATCTTTCGGATCTTTTTATGATTGCTGTATTCTTTGCCAAAGGAAGATAGAGGATTAACAATATCTAAAAACTGAGTTAACATCGCTGTAATAGTCTTATTAGGCTTCATTTTGAATGCCTCCTACTCTTGTGTAAGTCATGAGATTTTGGATTCCTTCACTTGTGAAGTACCTTCATGAGTAACCTCAAGAAGTTTCCAAACCTCGTTGGACGTGGCACATATAGAGACTCTATTGAATTCAGTTCTATCAATAGCACAAAATAAAGCATTGATGGCTTTTGTATCAAGACTGGCATATTTTTTTTCATTGTCGGTGTATTGATCGAATGGTTTCTCAACTAAGACACCTTCTATTCTAATAGGTAGAGGTTTCTTATAACCGTTGATAACAATCGACCATAAATCAAAATCAAGTGACTTAAGGAAAAAGCTCATCCATGTCTTCTAGTACGTGTAATTTGTGCCATCAAATAAGGGTGGCCTATTTATTGACTGACCTTCACGGTTGCTGGGAAATAGGGATGCCATATCTCAAGGAGTGTTAATTTTGACAAGAGATAGCCTGCTCTGATACAAATTGTAGGAACAATGGCACCTCTAGAGGGGGGTTGAATAGAGTACAACAGAAATGTTTAGCAATAAAAAATTAACTCTAAGCTGGTGAAGCAATATATTAAATTTAAATGCAAGTAAAGCAGTAAAGGTTGAGACAAGAATTCAATACGCAGAGACAACAGGTTTATACTGGTCTTCCTCTGTGAGGACTAGTCCAATCTCGAGTACTCAACCCGATATTGAATCCACTATTTGAAATAGATATTACACTATGTGTTTTGCTCCGAAGAATACGCCAATTTTAATACCATCGTGTTTTTATCCGAAGCCTACGATCAAACTTCACCAATCACTTTTCTGAGGAAAAAGCTTTTATACATCAAGCTTGTACAACTCGAAAATTCCTAATTAGAAACCATCGACACTTAGAAGAATATAGTTGACTTGAAGATCTGAAGATTGAAGCTTTGAAAACTGAATAGAAAATTTTAAGAATAGATAGAGAAGATGAAGAAAGAATGAGTGAATAGAAATGACAAAATTTTCTCTCTTTATAGGAACTTTTGAGACAGAGTTCGAGCAGAACTCGGTAGGGGTAACGTTCATAATTTTGAACGTTACAGATCCAAAGGAAAAGGAATTTGCTGATGACCAGGAGAAATCAAGTTGACCGAGTTCGGTCCCTTTGGTTCTGGTTCAACCTCAGTTGGTTTTGGTTCAATTGGGTTTGGTTCGGTTCAAGGAATGAATCAAGATAGGTTTTAGATAGACTTCTAATTGCCAGTGATCTCGACTCACAAATAATCTAGACTCAATAAATAAAAAAATATAGAATAAATGTAAAAAACTCAATGATGATGAACTCTGCATTCTTCGTTTCTTTTCATATCAAGATCGGAGTTAAAGTCAATTATCGAAATCG
Organism: Iris pallida; assembly: GCA_029216955.1. Lineage (NCBI taxonomy): Eukaryota > Viridiplantae > Streptophyta > Magnoliopsida > Asparagales > Iridaceae > Iris > Iris pallida. The sequence goes on from JANAVB010022025.1 coordinate 24,195, forward strand.
GTTTGACTATGGCTAAATGTGCCAATAGGATGGAAAGTTAGAATTCAAATCTCAACTGCCATTTTATTTCAACATGCCGACCCTCAAAGCCAAATACTCAGACTTCTCTTCTAATTGAGATACTCTCAAATCCTCAAGAGAAAAACTCAAATCTGTTTCAAACACAAATTCCCTCTACCAAATCTTTCCTTGATCAAATCCAAGTCTCACCATATATATGGAGAGCAACAGACGTCCTACCCTCTTAGAACCCTAAAAGAATCTTGTTCCTTTTCTGCCTCAAGAAAGCAAGGGGGAATTGAGGAGGAGCGCGAAATCACTCGAGTTCATGCAACTAACCTAATAGGTACGCAATTATTTAATTTTTGAATTCATGTTGCATGCTTTGGGTATTCGAATTTATGCCTAGGAGGGAGATTCATAGAAGATCCGTGTACCTCTGTTTGGCCGAAGCCTATAAATCCTAATAACAAAGAGGATGGTATCAGAGTCATGTATTGGGATTAGATATAAGATGTACTTTTGAGTTGTAACCTTGTGTCAATATGAATTGGTATCAATGATACCATAACTATAGGAGTATCTGAATATACATGAAGTAGTTGTTGTATACTGCTGTGGATATGGGCAATTGTAATTGGGGGTTCAATTTACCATATATGGGTCGAACCCATGACTAACATGTATAGCAGTAGTAGGTAACTTGGTAATGCAGTATCAGTATCAGAGTTTGTGATACACAAAGATACCAGTACATGGTGGGAACGGTTAAATACTGATAACTCTACGAATAAGGTATCAGAGTTTGCCTTTAAATGTCCAAATGCTGGATAGATGCAAAAGGGTCAGTGGACAGTACTAGTAGAGCCATAATTCAGAAGCCTGGAAACTATAACCTTAAGACCATACCATCTGAGCATGAGTCAATAAATCAATATTCCCTTACATTTTTGTAAATCAACTGCTGTGCACTTAATATCCTAATATGGGTGTTATAGCTAAGAACTTGAAATGCCTATTAATAAAATGTCTTTGTTGAACAGTCCCACTTAAAACCAATAGCTTAAACTATTTTATTTGGGATATGTGAATACTGAGGTTTCTAAATTGTTGTTCCTATAGACATGTACCAACAGGGCATTATCCCTCTTACATCTTACTAAGCAATCCCCTAGTCCCTTTGCTCGTATGACATTCTGCTATTAGCCATTGATAGCCAAGTCTTTGAAATGACTGTCAACCCTACCTCTGTATTATTCTAAGTTTCATTTAGCTCATAACCTACATTTCTTGCAGATTTGGGTTGGAGTATAATAGCATTGGAAATGGATATTTAACTAGAGTGTTGGATGAATAATAGGGGGCAATTGTAAAGGACAGGTTGGGCAGTAGCTAGGAAGGGTAACAACACCACCCTAGTTATATCGAACTTCCCTTAACAATGACAAGTTTAGACAAGTATAGATGGTAGGTGAACCATCAGTAGTAGTTAACACAAGCTCTAGGAAGTGGGGTGGATAATAGTGAAAGGGATAGCACATGGGCTGTCCAAGAAGAAATTATCTGGACATAGGTTGTACACCTCTATTACAGGAACACGTTCCTGTAGGATATCCAAATCCTGATGGCATATAGGACAGTTGACTTAGAATCAATATTCTTATAAGCAAGATAGAGGTGGATGATTAGAGAGTCTAAGTGTGGAGAAATATGTGAGAGGCTCATGATAGGATTCATGAAGAGTCTTGCCTTATTGGACAAACAAATTAATACCATATATATCATATATAAGTTGTATAGGCAGAAGCCGCTACCCAGACCTAGATAACAAGAAAGAAGGCACCTGTCATAGGTAGGAAACATAGCAGTTAGAGTGGTTTTTTGCATCAGTTAATATAGTTTGCAATTATTAGAAATCAGTATAGGTTAGAGTGTTAATAACAAGTTGTGTAGTAAAAGAAATGCATACACATATTATACCAAGTAAGGTATTTGGATAGACATAGGTGGATACCTATCCTCTGTAGCCAAGTATCAAAAGGGAAGGGTGTCAATGGGTAGGTATATGATTTGGGTATCAGAGAAGAGAAACTACTTAGAGCAGTATACCATAGTATACCGCAGTAAGCAGAATGACAACAACAAGCAATTTAAGAAATTGTCACTAGGGTATCAACCCTTAATAGAAAAATAGTGCATATGGGATATGGGTGTGGCATAATACACTAAAAACAAAGTGTTGGGTTAAGAGAATCCAGAAGGAGTGATATGGAATTAAAGAATGAGCCATAAGATGATACAGTTTACTATATTGCCATAGGGGTAACATCTGGTCTATAGATAATATAAATACCTAAGATGTACCTTTGTGTTTTAAACATGTAAATATGTTTAGTAGAAGATTAGAAGTCTTGTTATCGATTTTCAGTTACTTATATATGTTCCTAAATAGGTCTTTTGGGCCTAGTCTTGGCATCGGACCCGTACCAGCAGCTCAGGACACCAGGCGAGTACATTTGTTGTTTGTTTTCGATATTGTTAATTACTATAATTTAGTGTTAGTTATTTAATATTTGATTCTTGACACGCTCGTCACACGGATATTACATCATGTATTCCCTTTCATATCTTGCCATGCTTTTTGTCTGTCGTATCGGGAAGGGGAAGTACCAAGTAGATATGTGATCAACCCCGTAGACCATGTTTATTTCCATACAATGTAGACTATGTAGACCATGTTTATTTTCATGCAATGTAGACCGTGTTTTATTTGATACAATGTAGACAGTGTAGCCCGTGTGGTGTAATGGACTAGCCTGATCACATATCGAAAGGAATACTTCAACACATTTAGATAGTTATGGTTCCTTATTTTACCCTCTATATATAGTTCCATATATGTTCCTGTCTCTTGTTCATTGTAGTACCATGTTATAGTAGATTCTCTCATCATGTATTTTATGACTAATCTCTATTTTATAGTTGTTATTATATATTAGAACTGCACTCAATGAATTGAACTCGTTCCATCCTGACTTGGTAAACATTTTTAGGTGATTGTGATGAAGACTTGTGCCCTGACTAGTATGGTCCATACATGGGAGACATAGCCGAGACGAACTTTGCCTTTCAGGAGGAGTTCACAACATCTGACCCCACTGCACATGCTTAGATATCTTTAGTTAGCATTGAGACATGTAGTGGATATTGATATTTAACTCTGAGACTTGTAGTTTGGGATTTTGATTACCTTTAGGATTTCATATATTTCATATTCTGAGACTAGTTATAAATTTTTCTATTTTATCTATAGTTGAGTTGTGTGGCCTTGTGTTGCTGTCTCCAAGTGAAGCATATTTATACTGCGTGGTTGTTCATCATATATTGTTTACAGCGTTCTACCGTCGACTCTGCGGCGTAGGCTGGGCGTGCGCATGATTCATGCCCAAATACTGGGTGCAGGTCGTGACACGTTTTTATTCTGGCCCATGCATGTCTCCTTTTGCAAGTTTGCGAACTAGTGGTAGTACTTAGGTTAGAGTACTACTGCTGGCCTGCGAATTGGATTAGGATCTAAGGACCATCCCCATATGTTTAAGATACGTTATTGATCTCTATATTCGACTTTAATTACTCATCGAATTGCATCCACTTTGAATCTTTCTACCGTCTAATGATTTTCCTTATTTTAGCCATTGGATTCGCAAGACAGGAACAATGCTTCCCTGAACACCCTACCGACTGTGGACAGAATTTTCATATACGAGACCCCATAGACGTAGGGAGGCCAGCTTACTTATCTGGGCGACCCGGCTCAGCCGTAGCTCTCGAGGTTCCATAGAGACGACATTCCACCATCCCCACAGTTCCCTTCATAGACTCCACCACCAGCACCCGTTCTGCCCCCAGTACCTGTTCCACCTCCAGTACATGTTTTTCATCCAGCACATGTTCCACATCCAGCACCTACTATGCATCCAGCACCAGTTATGTATCAAGCACCTACCATGCATCCAACACCAGTTATGCATCCAGCACCCTCCATGCATCCAGTACTTGTTATGCATCCAATACCTGTCATGTATCCAGCACCTATTCTACCGCCGCCACCTGCACTGGACAATGTTACGCTCCAGGAGATCTTCCAGCAGCTCATCACTTCCCAGACCGCAAGCCAACATCTTCCGTGATACTTTGAGAGAGGCTCTTCAGACTAGAGATGCTCCCCAGCAGTGCCCTAGAAGTTCCAAGGGCTTCATTAATCTCAGGCTCAAGGAATTCTATGGGACGGAGGGGATTCTCTATGCTGATGAGTGGTTAGAGAACGTGGAGCGATATCTGCGGATGGCCCGAGTTCTGGAAGACCTGAAGATCGAGTCAGCCAGTGTGCAATTTTTGACATCATACGGACGTGGTATAGAGATGAGCCCCGACTTTCTGTGCCAGATGTGACTTGGAAGGAATTCAAGCAGCTGTTCAAGAAAAAATTCTATCCTGACGAAGCTCGAGAGGCATTGGTGAGTCAGTTCGAGCACCTGGAGCAGGGGAACCTCACCGTCGACGAGCACACCTCGGTGTTTTCTTGTCTCAGTCGCTTTGCAGAGAGCATGATCAGCTCCCCAAAAGACAAGGCCCGAAGATTCAAGAAGGAATTATCTCACGACATTCGCCTAGCCGTCGCCACCAGTCGATCCACTACTTACGAGGAGATACTGAAGGTTGCATAAGCAGTAGAAGAAGAGATGGGATACAGACCGAAGAGGAATCGAGATGCATTCGGAGGAGGCAGCAACCAACCAGCACCGGCGAAGCGTCCCTAAGTCCAGCTGTAAAACCCCCTTAAATTTCTACTACGATTTTTTTTATAATTTGGTACTGATTTTGTACTTCGTATATATACATCGCATACGAATTTGTTGTATTGAACGTCGCGTATGAATTCGTATTTTCGTATGGCTCGTCGAGTGCGAATACGTGCGAGGTACATATTTTTGTAAAAATATTTTATTTTAGAAGCATGATTTTTCAAATAATAAATAATGAATATTTTCAATTGCTTAAAGTTTTAAAAATGCGTCACATTGGAATTTCTAAAACTTTATTTTACATCATGAAGGGTTATATAAATAATAATTTTGAAAACTATGTTTTATGCAAATACTTATTGCATATGAGGTGTATAAATTTAAATTGATATATATAATACTATTTTCAAAATTAATTAATATTAATATTTTATTATTCGAAAATGTATTTTAAAATATTTTTTGGTTAAAATTTAATTATGATGATTAAATTTGAAAAGATTTTATTTACTTTATTTTAAATAGATTTTAAAAATAGTATGTATCTACATGGGATTGGAATTGATCCAATTACTTTTAAACAAATTGAATTTAATATGATATTATCTAATGGAGGATTAAATCCATCCAATCATTATCAGAATAGGAGCCTCCACCTCCTATATTAGGAGAGCCCCTATTCGCCTGTCTACATAATTTACCATCAAATTTCTCTACATCCAACTGTGCATCGTGTCCGTGTCCGTGCCTTTTCCATCCACTATGTCATTTAATTTTACATATACATTGTTCGCGTGTCCGATAAGCCCGGACATCCATCTCGTGTCGGGACACACCCCAGATATGACACATATAACCCGGCCAACCTGAGCCCTCTCTAGACTCCACCAATACAGCGTTCCCGACATCTCCGACTAACCACCGTACTAACCAAATCATCCCGACACCATCACCACCATACTCCGACAACACCACCGCCGCTTCCCCTACAAACCGACAACACCACCACCATCTTCTCCGTTACCTCCGCCATCACCTAAACCCACGCCACCACCCAGCTTGACTCGTGCAGCCCCCCAGCCTCGTCGATCTCCCTACCTCCGTCCAATAGCTGACCTGCGCCAACAACCACCATTTGCACCTCTACCCACCGCCAAGTACCATCGGACCGGCCCTTTCCACCCGCTCCGACCATGGATCCGATCACTATCATCGCCCAAAAGAAACTAAAACATAGGAAACCCTTACCTCCGCCACCGGTGCCGCGAACCCTCTGATCTCGTCGACGCTCGTCGATGGACCACTCCTTCTGCCTAGATCTGGCCGCCCTCCGTGTGGAGAGCCGCTTCCATCACCGAGCACATGACGACCACCCTTGGCCCGAAGAGCGCCGAGCAACGCCGTGCCCTTCGGCCCGAGCCCGGCGTCGTCGGCGGCGACTTTTCCTTTAGCAGCGCCACTGCACAGCTCCACTTCTCCATCGCGCCCATGCGCTCCTCCGCCGCGGCTGGAGAGTGTCGGAGCTGAGCTCCACCATGCAGTCCAGCTCCTCTGAGCCTCCTCCCGTGGCTAGGTGGTCCGCTTGACTTCTCCTGACCGCACCCGAACCCCAATCCCGCTCCACTCTCTCCCTCAATTTCCTCTCCTTCTCTTTTCCCTTCTCTGTCCCCCGCTCGATTTCTTCTCTTCTCCCCCTCCGTTCACTTCTCCCTCTCTCCTCTTTCTATAAAGGCAGCAGTGCTATATTTACTTATTTTATTGTTATCATTATTATTATTATTGTTATTATTATTATTGCTATTTTAATTATGTTATTTTTTTATTAAGTTCTTTGTTATACAGTATGTAATGGAGGTCGATAAATATTTTGAATAATAATATTATTATTATTACCCTTATTAATGTTGTATTATTAGCACTAAGTATTATACCATTTTATTAAATATATATATGGTAGATAATTTCTTAAAATCTATTTTATAACAAAATTTTGGACTAGGATATATGGCGGTACTATTTTATCTAGTTAAATAAATTATTTGACTAGACTATAGTTTTACAAAAGATAGGTTTTAGCCTTAAATAATTTTCTAGAATATTTTTGGTTTCACTTAAAATATTTTGATTTCTAAAAATATAAGTTTAAGCCTAAAATATTATTTTTGACAAAACTTGGGGTTTTACCTAAAAAGCATTTCTGGATTTTCAAGTATTTAATTAAATTACTTTAACTAAATAAAACTCTATTTTTCAAGAATATAAATAATAATAGTTTTTATATATATTGTTTATCCAATTCCTTCGACTATCCTCCTGTCCGTGACTTAATCCTATTATTTCTATTCCCTCGCCAATTCGAAACTACTTTATGTCGACCTTAACTAATCTGACCGTTCTGGGCTCGATGGAACAGCCCATGGCATCATCGGAGGCCGTCTGGCGTAGTTGTAACACCGAAGTCACATGTTGTGCCATCATGATCATCGCACCACCCTTGGTGTCACTCCAGGCAAGACACCTTGCCTTTACTGTTTATTTAATTGCTCAATGTCATGCATGCTTTTACTTATTTCTAGCAAATATAAAATTTTTCTTTCAAAACTTTATGTAGATACAAATTACTATACTTTAGTTTTCTTGTTGCACTTTGGCCTAAAGTTAAGGGACCACCCTTTGTGTGTGTTGCATTCATTGGCCTCGACACTTGTGTGCCACGAAGTCGCGAATCACATATAGATACGGACTTGCGTGCTGACTGATCATTAGTTTGTACAGGCCGTGCGTTAGGATATAACTGGTAATAGATTTGTATAGAAGACCTAGCAGTTATTAAGACTAAAACAGTATCGTGGAAATGATTCATGTTGTGTGTCGTAGAGACGACACATGTATAGCATCATGGGGAGGGAGGAGACAACTATTAGTGTAGGAGCTACATTTAATTTTTATGCACATTTTGGGCTGATAGTGACTCAGATGAGCGCTACTTGCGGCCCAAGGCAGATAGTGTCTTGTACGATCGCTACGTGATGCCAATCCTCTTTTATTCGTGTGGCTTATCATACAGCCCCTGTGTAGAACGTTGTCCCCAAAAGTGCATGATTTTACACTAAATGGTTAGGGACCTTATCTGTTTAGGTTTATGAACTTTTCTATTGAGCTATTTATATTCAGTTTATGGCATGATATTATGTGTCTTGTTACGTCCCTCTGAGGACCTGGTGATTTCTCCAGGTATATTTTTTGTGATTTTTTGCAGGTGCTTTAGACAAGGCCATGGTTTACTTCCTTCCTTTGCGATGGCTACTCTTGGTCTCGTCACTTGCTCCACTCGACCAATTCTTCCTTTGTACATTTCTCTTATTTAAATTTGTTGGTAGTTGATATGTCTTCGTCCAACGTCTTGTACAAATAACAATTAAAGTTGATTATATCATTATTCCTTCATATAAGTGGATGAGATTTAGTTTGTCATGGCTTTCTATATTTACAGCTTATGTATACATACCAGCATTTCATATACTCGTATGGATGCAGCTGGTATGATACGTTTCTAGTCCTTCTATTTTGGGACTGGGACGTTACATATTTTTGTGGTGGCCCATGCAGGCCAGTTTGTCACTTCGGTTACGTTACTGTTCCGATGTGAGCCTGCATATAGGATTAGAGTTTAGGACCTCATCCACATACTTGATCTCCTTCCTTGACTTCAAAATTCGAAATCTCGTTCGCCTTCCTTGATTTGCATCTTGCTTATTCCTTTCTACCGTGAATTCTTATTTTCGTGCTTAATTGCAATTAGGAAGATGACTATATGCTTAAAGGTTAAACACATGGCTAGAAAGATTATATTGACAAATAGTATGCATTGAGGTCTTATTCGTGTATAAAAGCATTTATGTTTCCTAAAAGTATGATCTTAAGGGTTAGTAAATTCTAAGTTGGGTAGTAGAGATGGATTTTATTTTGATACTACTAAAGGATTGATAAATTGAGGAAACAAAATGTTGATTTTTATAAAAAAGTTACAGTTTATTTGAGTATGAAATCGATATAAGAAATAGCTTAAGATTTTTAAATTTAGTGGTACGATTTACAAGTTTATTTAATTTTGAGTTTGAAGGATGATAGTAAAATTTTGGTTTAAAATATTTTTGGAAGATATGAAATCGATTGAAGGAAATTTCAAATTTCAAATTTATATTTGATGATTGATTGATAAGATTATTTTGGGTTTAAAGTTGGATTGATAACATTAAAAACTTTGGGGAACAATTTATTCGTGTTATAATAAAGGTTAATTTGAGATTGTTGGGAGGTATTCACGAAAGGACCAATAGATTCTATAAGATGGAGAAAACATAAATTTTATTTTGAAGGTTTTAGAAATACTTATGATATATTGGATTATGGAAAAAAATGAGGAGAGGAAAGATGTTGACAATAATCTAAAGGGATACCTCGAGATTTGTTGAAGGAATTAAAATTTTAAAGTATGATTATACTTGGCGACATAAAATTTATTTTGGTAAATTAATTTGAGAATCACATTGAGAATTGTTAAGGAAGCTCAAAATTTTTGAAGTTTAGACTTGTATTGATAAGAAACCAAGATAGACACGGGGTCACCTTAATGAGATATAAGTATACCCCATTAGTTGCCATATCTCCCATGACCATGATAGTGGTACATACACAAGTATAGTTAGTCATCGACCAAGCAATGTGACTATATATTCACTTTGACTTGCTCAACCTTCACTTAAATCTAGCCCCTTTTTGTGATCTTCTAATCATTTGACACTTGGAAAGGATTAGAACCATTCCTTGATCATACCCCAACCTAGAAGGGTACCTTTTCTGTAGAAATCATGTCCAACACTTATTTTACTAGATTCCTTAATTACCTTTATTTTTTGCTTTAACTGGATCTATTTTTGCGTAAATATCACCATATGAACTCCCACTTTTTATTTTAGATCTTTTGTGTGCCTTACCCTGACATTGATATTTGGAGCACGAGACCAGCTGTTTTATCCCAACCGATTTTACTTGCAAGACCTAGACGAGCCACCTTCATGTAGGTATATCACGTGCCACTAAAACACGTCTTCTTGTACTCTACTTTCATGATATGACTTTTGGGCCAAAAAGACTAAACTGTAACCTTTACCATGATATCGACTCTTAACCTCAGAAAGAGATTCAACCAAGACTCAATTCTTTCGATCGATAAATGATTGTGATCTACTTAATTCCTTAAATGCTTAGCTTGTGCTTATTGTTGATTGCTAACCCGTGCCTTTATTTTTTTGTGTCTTATCTTAATTTGCTTACACCCATAAATTTTATTTTCATGCAATAATCCGTATTTATTATCCAAACCCTACCACGACCATTGAACCTAACCAAAAACTTTCTTCCAAAATTTTTTGATTCTCTCTTCGAAAATTTTATTTTTGCTTTACTGTTATTCATGCTAACCTTGTTCTTAATATATTTCCTTGAGCAAAGATGAATATCGTATCATGACACTCCTCAGTTATGAAGTGGTTGGATTAGAATACCATATAGATCATATGGATGGTATATTTGAATATGATGATTGAGTGATTATGATGCATAAGTAGAAATACGTGGTAAACACGGTTACAAGAAATGAAGAAATGTGATGTCAAGTTTTGATATGATGATATTATCAAAGGCGAGTAGACTCCTCGATTAACAAAAAGTGGTTCTTCGAAGTAAATCCATTATTAAAAAAAATTTTGAGATGATAAATAGAAGCCCTGATGGTATTAGTTTTCAAGGGTTGACCAATTTTTGAAGATGAAAATTTTACATCCTTGATGTTAAGAATGAAGTTTCTATGATGATTATGAATTCCATTGATGAAAGTTTTGAGATTTATTGAATACCAAATTGTAAGGAGATTATGAGAGGAGAAATTTATTGGAAAGAAAAAAAAATAGAGAGATTAAAAAGTTTTAAAGTTTTGGGGAAGTTAAAATTTTGTGGCTAATTTGAATCAAAAAAATAAGAAGAAGAGAAAATGATTTCAAATTTTTAAACATGGAATATGAAAATTTAGGAGGGACACTAAATTAGACGAAGAGTTGAGTATTGGCAAGGTGATATTGACGATTCGAAGGTTATGGAGAGACTGAATCTCGAATATTGGGTTATGGATTATATTATGTGATTGAGAAAAATTAAATACCTATTTTTGAGGTTACACAATTATGGATTTTATTATAAAACTCAGACGTCGATGGAAAGTCATGATTGTTTTCTTAACTATATACCTTGTTATTTTTCTAGCTATCCAAAATGCATGTTTTTGTCATATGGCATTTCTCTCTCCTTGCTCGATGTCATGATTTTCTTATTGATAAACTCCTCTATCTTCGCAACCCTATCTACCCTAATTATTCCTAAATTTCGTTGACGAAATTCTTTTAAGTTGGGTAGGATGTAAAACTTCCTTAAAATTCTACTACGATTTTTTTAATAATTTGGTACTGATTTTGTACTTCGTATGTATATGTCGCGTATGAATTCACATTTTTGTATGGCTCGTCGAGTGCGAATACGTGCGAGGTACATATTTTTGTAAAAATATTTTATTTAGAAGCATGATTTTTCAAATAATAAATATTTTCAATTGCTTAAAGTTGTAAAAATACGTCACAGTAGAATTTCCAAAACTTTATTTTACATCATGAAAGGTTATATAAATAATAATTTTGAAAACTAAGTTTTATGCAAATACTTATTGCATATGAGGTGCATAAATTTAAATTCATATATATAATGCTATTTTCGAAATTAATTAATATTAATATTTTATTATTCGAAAATGTATTTTAAATATTGTTTGGTTAAAATTTAATTATGATGATTAAATTTGAAAAGATTTTATTGACTTTATTTTAAATAGATTTTAAAAATAGTATGTATCTATATGGAATTGGATTTGATCCAATTACTTTTAAACAAATTGAATTTAATATAATATTACCTAATGGAGGATTAAATCCACCCAATCCTTATTAGAATAGGAGCCTCCACCTCCTATATAAGGAGAGCCCCTATTCTCTTGTCTTCATAATTTACCATCAAATTTCTCCACATCCAACTGTGCATCGTGTCTGTGCCTTTCCCATCCACTATGTCATTTTATTTTACATATACATTGTTCGCAGTGTCCGACAAGCCCGGACATCCATTTCGTGTGGGGACACACCCCCGATACGATACATCTAACCCGACCAACCTGAGCCCTCTCCAGACTCCACCAACACAGCGTCCCCGACATCTCCGACCAACCACCGTACTAACCAATCATTCCGACACCACCGCCACCATACTCCGACAACACCACCACCGCTGCCCCCACAAACCGATAACACCACCACCATCTTCTCCGTCACCTCCGCCATCACCTAAACCCACGCCACCACCCAGCCTGACTCGCGCAGCACCCCGGCCTCCTCGATCTCCCCTACCTCCGTCCAATAGCTGACCTCCGCCAACAACTACCATCTTCACCTCTACCCACCGCCAAGTACCATCGGACTGGCCCTTGCCACCCGTTCCGACCATGGATCCGATCACCGCCATCGCCCAAAAGAAACCAAAAACATCGGAAATCCTTACCTCCGCCACCGGTGCCGCGAATCCTCTAATCTCGTCGACGCTCGTCGATGGACCACTCCTTCCGCCTAGCTCTGGCCGCCCCTCTGCACGGAGAGCCGCTCCCAACACCGAGCACATGGCGACCACCCCTGCCCAAGAGCGCCGAGCAATGCCCTACCCGTCGGCCCGACCCCGGCGTCGTTGGTGGCGGCTTTTCCTTTAGCAGCGCCACCGCGCAGCTCCACTTCTCCGTCGCGCTCAGGCACTCCTCCGTCGTGGCTGGTGAGCGTCGGAGCCGAGCCCCGCCACGCAGTCCAGCTCCTCCGAGCCTCCTTTCGTGGCTAGGTGGGCCGCTTGCCTTCTCCTGGCCGCACCCGAACCCCAATCCCGCTCCCATCTCTCCCTCGATTTCCTCTCCTTTTCTCTCCCCTTCTCTGTCCCCCGCTCGATTTCTTCTCTTCTCCCCTTCCGTTCACTTCTCCCTCTCTCTCCTCTTTCTATAAAGGCAGCAGTTCTACATTTACTTGTTATTATTATTATTATTATTATTATTATTATTATTATTATTATTATTATTATTATTATTATTATTGTTGTTGTCACGCCCAGAACCAGAATACTAAAGAGCGGGGGAATGACTCAGCCAGCTACGTATTACGGGTAGAGGAATACCGTATAATACGATCAATGCTGTCTAAAAGACGAGGGGGTGCGTACTACATGAAAGTCTCACTATGGTCACTTCACATCTACTGTCTCAATCATTCAAACAAGAAACAGTAATAGAGAACATGTAAGATAAAGCAGTAAGACATCCCAAATGCTCAGTCAAAATGTTCTTGATATCTGGCTTTACAAAACATAGCTAGATAATGTAGCAAAGTATACACAATTGTTATCAGATGCAACCTGACTTAGTTACAATTATGTAAAAGTAAGTACAAGACGATCCGACTAACATGTCGGTGCCAAACGACAAAGTGTAAAGTAAATAAAAAATGACAGGGAAGAAGGAACCCACTCGAGTCCTCCTGCTATCATTCCTCTAGTATTGACCATCTTGAAGGTGGAAGTAAGCTGAGTCCTCAGGAACCGGCTCTAAATCTGGCCATGCAAAACCAGAGAGGTTAGACCTCTAATAGCAAGTACCGCAAGGAAGCACGATATGAGGAATTAGAACCAGTAAATAAGAGAATATGATAAACAGATCTCTGCTAGTACTGGGATTCACATAACATCACGACACTTCGAACCAACTTCCCAACCAAACAAGGACAAAGTTGGCCCGTCATGTCCTGACATTCCGATCGTCTCAGTTAGTCAACAGAGTAGGTATAGTACACAAACAAATCAATTTAAACGCCATTCAACTCCTACGGCTTGCTACTATGAGTTCCAAGTTACCTTGAAATATGCAATAAGGATTCCTCAATTCTTACTATGTACAAGTAAGGCTAGTCTACCCAATCAATCAATTGTGCCAATCATGAATTAGACGAGTCCCAGCGGGACGCCCGTCATAATATACAATAAATAATATAAGCAGATATCGCTCCCTGCCCGTGTGGCAGATTTGCAGTATCTGTGGGAACCAGCCGGCCTGTCGGGCACTAATAGTCCCAAAGAGGGCTGCCATGTAAGAACTCGAAAATCCATTCTCTCCATTCTCCATGCAATCATTATTTTATTTAGCTTAGTAGCCTCTATGTTAAGTGAAATCCCATGCCGTGGATCATGGTCATTCAGAATGAGTACTTCCATACAAAGTACGATATGCCCAACTCCACAACGATACCCGTGCGGTTATGTTGTAGGTCTTACATAGCGTAATGCAACAATCAAAACTAACCACGGAATAATCATGCCTTGACCATAAAGTACGCATGCTGCTTTTGTAAAGTAAATAAATTGAAGCCTACACGTGCCTGTATGCCAATATTCGAGATCGGCCAATCGATTGCAATAGTTCATAATTAATATGAACGTGTCTCATTCATTCAATTTAATAAGACGACTAGCCAGTCTCTTAGTTCCAACTAGGAACGCATGATCAATTATTAATCAAGATAACAATCAATATTTAATACCAAGATAACAATAATGTTAATTAATGTCAACTTGGGACAGAATCAGCCAAAAGGCATTATGGGCTAGAGTTTATGTGACCGAGCAAATAGGGTATCATGCGGCTCAATGACATGCGGTCAAGAATCGGGTCTCATGCAGCTCAATACCATGCAGCCAACAAGTCACGAGCCTTATGCGGGGGGTTCAAGCTCATGCGGCGGGAACAGTGAAATCTCATGCAGCTGGGATAACATGTGCCTATGCGGCTAGAACAATAAAATCTCATGCGGCTGGAATCGCATGCGCCTATGCGGCTGGGTGACTAAGTCTATGTGGCTGGAATAACCAATCGCCATACGGCTCAGAATTTAGGCTCATGCGCTGGAAAGGACAAATCACATGCGACCGAAATGACAAAGCCTATGCGGCTGGAAAGGACAAATACATGCGGCCGAAATGACAAAGCCTATGCGGCTGGAAATGACAGATCACATGCGGCTGAAAAATGAATAGCTGCATACGGCTGGGATATGATAAGCCTATATGCGGCTGAGAATGTCATGCCTTATGCGGCTGAATGTCATGCCTGCGGCTGAGAATGATAGAAGTTCATGCGGCTCGAAAAGATGAAAGTTCATGCGGCTGCAGGATTGAATGCATATGCGACAAGCAAGCTCATGCGGCCAAGGCTGCTCATGCGGCCAGGATTGCTCATGCGTCCAGGGGACTTGCCGCATAAAAACTCATGCGGCCAGGCATTGTTCTTTCTCCAATTTTCGAGAACAGAACCATGGAAGCCATTGTTTCCAAGCTCTCTAAATCCTTCATTCCAAGCCCAAATCTGGACTTCCATAGGTCAAAATAGGGTAGAACAAAATTTCTACAACATGGAACCATCAAAACTTGAAAAATAACAAAGTTACTAGATCAAAACCCAAGAAATTCGAAAATACAAACAAGTTTAGATCTACACAAAATGAGCCATGGAATTAGAAAATGCTAAGTACTAAAGAGACTTAAGATCAAGTAACGAAGATAATGGAACAATAATACTGGAGTTCCATCATGAAGCAAGTTAGCACTTGCCTATGCGGCTGGGTAGGTGCAGAGAGTTATGGAGGATGAAGAAGAAGAGTTAATGAGAAGGAGAAGTAATGAAGAGAGAGAAAGGGTTTAAAGCTTTAAATAGGGGCGGAGGTAGGTGGGTTCATGTTGAACCACCCAAGGTAGGGAAATAAATCAACTCAGGCCGAATCCAAAAGCAAAGTAAAAGCAGAAAGTAAAATACAAAAAAATAATTAGCGTAAAATTAAAGGAATTTAAATACAGAACAATATATTATAAATATTAAATAAATATTCAAGCAGTACACGTATTTAAAATACGTATTCTGGGAACGGAAAGTAACATCTCTACCCTCCTTAGAAAAATTCCGCCCTCGAAATTTCAAATCCAAGCAGGATAGGAACATCAAAGCTAAACTAATCTAAGTACAAGCAATTTGAGCAAGCAATCATTCTACAATGTTAACAGCAAGTAACATATCTATGTTGAACAATCTACGACATCAAGCAATTCTACTCATAAGGTGACAAGCATGAGGAGTTGAGACAATCAAGGTATATAGAAAGAGATATACCTTGTGAGTCAAACAGGTACGGATACCATGATCAGATATCATCCTCACGTTCTCACGTTGACTCTCCTAAAGAGTGATGACCCCAAGCAACCCGGACAAGGCTAATTATTCGGTTCTTGAGTATCTTCTCTTTTCGGTCCAAAATAGACACAGGCTGTTCCTCGTAAGACAGGTTGGTACCAACAACCAGTTCAGAATGATCGAGGATATGGCTTGGGTCCGATACATACCTACGCAATTGCGATATATAGAACACGTCATGCACCTCTCGTAACGAAGGTGGAAGGGATAAACGATAAGCAACATATCCTACCCTATCAAGGATAGCAAATGGGCCCACGTATCACGGACTCAACTTTCTACGAATGCCAAATCTAATGACCCCACGAGTAGGTGAGATCCGCAAGAACACGTGGTCTCCAACAGAAAACTCTAGCGGTCTACGATGATGGTCTTCCCAATAATGATGCTGATCTTGCACAACTCGAAGTCGCTCTCTAATTCCCTTAACCACTTCAACTGTCTGAACATTATTTCTGGGCCTCACTTCCTCTCCCCGATATCATCCCATGCTAGTGGCGACCTACACTTCTTACCATATTGTGCTTCAAATGGCGCCATCTGGATATTGGCTTGATAAATGTTGTTATATGAGAACTCGACTAAGTGCAGGTGGCTCTCCCAAGATCTTAAAAATCTAGGGTACAAGCTCGCAACATATCTTCTAAAGTCTGAATTGTTCTTTCTGATTGCCCATCCGTCTGTGGATGGTAAGTCGTGCTAAATCTTAACTTGGTACCCAGACTATGATGTAAGCTCTTCCAGAAATATGATATAAAATGGGTATCTCTGTCTGACACAATACTGACAGGGACTCCATGCTGTCTGACTATCTGTTGCATATACAACTCCGCCAACTTTTCTGTAGATTGCCCTACTCTGAAAAGAAAAAATGTGCCACCTTTGTAAGCCGGTCCACTATCACCAAATAGCATCTTTACCACTTGGCGATCTCGGTAAACCGGTCATAAAGTCCATTGTGATATGCTCCCACTTCCATTCCAGAATAGAAAGCGGTTGCAATAATCTAGCTGGCCTCTACTGTTATGCCTTCACTTGCTGACATATCAAGCAACGGAAAACGAATCTAGCTATTTCCCTCTTCATTCCGTTTCACCAGAAGTGCTGCTTGATATCTTGGTACATCTTGGTCCCTCCTGGGTGTGTAGAATACTGAGAACTGTGAACTTATGTCATAATCTCCTGTCTGATATCTCCACTAGGCACACATAGACTTGATCCAAAACTAAGTGTACCATCCTCATGGATTTGTATCTCATTTCTGAGTCCTGACTCACATTCTGCCCTAAGCTTTTAAATTTTTGGGTCCTGTGCCTGAGTTGCCTTGATCCTGTCTACCAAGTCGGATTGAACTTATAGACTTGCCAGAATTCCTATCGCTAGGAAGTACAACTTCGATGGCCATCTTCTGAAGGTCTTCTAAAATATGTTCTGTTGTCAACAAATACTGCCTCTCCTGCTAAGAGCGTCTGCCACCATATAGCCTTGCCTGGATGATACTGAAGCTCCATGTCGTAATCTTTGATCAACTCCAACCATCTTCTCTGCCTCATGTTCAGTTCTTCTGAGTAAAGATGTACTTCAGACTTTTATGGCCTGTGTACATGTCCACTCGATCACCATATAAGTATACCTCTATAGCTTCAAAGCAAATACTACTGCCGCCAACTCCAAGTCATGAGTTGGGTAATTCTTCTCGTGGTCTCGAAGTTGCCTAGATACATATGCTATCACCTTCCCATGTTGTATGAGGACATCCAATTCCCTTAGCTGACGCATCGCAAATATACAGTGAAACCTTCGGGTCCAACTGGCAATGTAAGAATAGGCACTGATATCAACTTCTGCTTCAGATTCTCAAATGATGCCTGGCATTCTGCCGACCAGACGAATGGTACATCCTTCTGTGTCAAGCGGGTCATGGGTGCTGAAAGTGTCGCAAAGTCTGATACGAACCTTCTATAATATCTTGCCAATCCTAAGAAACTGCACATCTGCTACGATCTTGGGTACTGGACAACTCTCTACTGCTTCTACCTTCTTGGGATCCACTGCTACTCCAGCTCCTGATATGATGTGCCCCAAAAATGAAATGTGATCCATCCAAAATTACATGCTGAGCTTGGCATACAACTGGTTCTCTCTCAGAACCTGTAACACTTTCGGAGGTGGTCTCCATGCTCATCTTACTAGCAGATATACGAGAATGTCGTCAAGAAACACAACGACAAATTGATCCAAGTATGGCATAAAGATGTTCATTAAATCTATAAATATTGCTGGAGCATTGGTCAAACCAAACGGCATTACTAAGAATTCATAATGCCCATACTTGATCTGAATGCTGTCTTGGGAATATCCTCATTCCGAACCCTCACTTGATGATAGCCTGACCGAAGATCTATTGGAGAAAACTAGCTCCGCTCAACTGATCAAATAAGTCGTCGATCCTGGATAATGGGTACTTGTTCTTTACTGTTACCGCGTTGAGCTTCCAGTAATACACAATCTGGATGACCCATCCTTCTTCCCCATAAGTACTACTGGTGCTGCCCATGGTGATATGCTAGCTTGGATGAACTTTTTCTCCTTCAGTTCCTCTATGTGCTGATATACCTTGGCCTGCTCTGAATCCGCCATTCTGTAAACTCGATCTGATATCGGTTTAGTTTCCAGGTGTCAATTCTATACTGAACTCAATATCTCTAACCGGTGGTAGACCTGGAAGTTCTTCAGGAAATACGTCTAGAAAACTCTTCAACTACCTTCGAAACTTGAACTTCTTCCATTGCCGTTACTACTCCCTGCTCTTGTTGAGTTGCCACTGATCTGACTGGGGTGAACCGCTTCATGCCTGGAATATCAAAAGATACACTCCCTCTACGCCAATCTATTATCGCATGACTGTCTTTCAGCGAGTCTATGCCTAAGATAACGTCGAAATTTCAATAGAAAATTCTATCAACCGACAGGTAAGGAATGCCCGCAAACTACAATGCTGTACGCTAGAATATCCTACTACTCCTAGAGCCCATTACCAGTGAGTAATTCAACCTCCC
>JANAVB010022026.1:0-42509 GCA_029216955.1 Iris pallida
AACTAAACATAATGCAATATTGTATTTGCCCGAATCCTTGCACAAACTGTAGCCACAAGTAGAGGATGAGGGGATGCTGAATCGCCCACCGCTTTGGCAGTGCCACTTGCCTCAGATCTAGATCCGACATGGAGGCCAAATTCAAGAACAACATCTTAGTTGATTGAATGTTAAGCACAGACATAATGATGTCATGAGATATGCCTACAGCATGAAAACTCAATAACCAAAAACTTGAGATTCTTATGACATAGCATGAAAGGCAGCAAACAATAAGTCCTCAGTAATCCATGTGAAAAGTATCAAAGAACCATCCTCCCTCCATCCATACTCCAACAATCTGATTACAAGAATCTGCACAAGGTTATCCACCCTGCGCGCAAGATTGAGCATAGCAGGTTGTGGTACAAGGTTCATATTAGAGAAATCCTAACAAAAAAATTGATCAAATTTTAAAGCCAGTTGTAAATCTCGGAAGAAAAGTTGTTCTCTACAGTACAAAAAATAATTATTTTGGATCAAATCTTGTATAACCTAAAAATAAAAAAATAAAAAGGAAGCCATAGCTCGTTCGCCTAATCCCCCAAAATGTTAGCAAATCAAACAAATTGCCTATGATTTGTGCACACGAGGTCTCACCAAAAGAGTGTCTCCTCTCTTACTCTTCTTATGAAAGAAGAATAATTGGTATGTTCACAACCAACATCTTAGGGTGTGTTCGTTTGCAAGTTAGAAAATGATATTTTCTTATGGGTTGGACAAGTTTTATTTTCCACCATTTTAGAAGAAAATATGAAAAATGATAGTTTTTTGGAAAATAATTCCATGGAAAATATAAGTCTATCAAACACTACAATTGGTGGAAAATTTGTGATGGAAATATTTTCCATGGAAAAAAAAAAGCCCAATCAAGCGCAGCCTTAGGGATAATTACCGGAGAGCCAACCAACAGAGGAATAAGATTCCTTTCCATAAAGGTAAATCTAATAAAATAAAATAAAATATATGGCGTCCAAATGATGTTAGGCTCGTGTTATTGTTTATTTTAGGATTATTTTGTGTAAGGGCCATATTTAGAACCTAATTAGACTTTGGGTACTGGATTTGTCCGGTTTAGACTTTGGGTACTCGAAATTTTTTAGTGACACATTTTAGTGACGAAATTGGACTTTCAGTAACGAAATGAGTCTTTTAATGACGAAAGTTTGTCACTAAAATGTGTCACTAAAAAATTTCAAGTACCCAAAGTCTAAAACAAACAAACCAAATACCCAAAGAAATGTCCTAAACATGGTACCCTTTTACAAAATAATCCTTTATTTTATTATTTATTTATTTGCCAAATCCTATTTTCCATATGCTCCTTTTTACAAAATCTCTTTCATATATAACTCGTCAAATTTAATTAATCAACAAAGGTATATTAAACAATGCAGTTTCACAAGTTATGAGCGAAACCTAGCATTATATTATAGCTACCTTAATTAATTTGAAATATGCTGCAATCTTACGAGAACTTGAAGTTATTAGATCAAGTATAATCCACTCCTCCCACCATAACAAATGTCCCATAGTGAATTCTATATTGAGTTGACTTACTCGAGTATAGTAGATTGCTCGACTCATGAAACCCAATTTTTTGCATACTATTTATTTAAGCCTCAAATCAATTATTTGCATACTATTTATTTAAGTCTCAAAATTAAAAGAGAAGGTTTTCCATCCTTCCTTGGCCAAGGATCTTTTGACTTAGACAAATCGCTAGAGTAATCAGAAAACATTCTCTCTACTCTTTATTTGATAGTCCTTTACTGGCCACTCACATGTCTTCGTCCTTCATGTACATGTCACTATATCCAATAACTATCTACTAATGATCCAAGAAAAATAATATTAAATAGTATACAAATATGATGAGTTGCACACAAGACAAGTATTGTGCCTCAAGTCAAAGAAATATATGGCACCGCTATAATACTATACACCTATCGGAAATAATTAGATATAAAGACCCGTTAGATTTATAGTATGAGTATGCTCGGAGAACTCTTTCTCCAATAAACACCTACATATTTGACATATATCATATAACATAGCTTATAATTAGATGTTCCTACGACTAGAATTTTTTAGAAGTTTAATTACATATATGTATAAGTAGCTCAAAATGGTATAGTGCAATCAGCATTACACTTGAACAACATAACCTACTATTTGGACTGTGTTATAATTTAATGATGAATATAATATGATACTTTTCTTCATATACAATTAATTAATTCTGATAATTGTATAAGCATAGAATTTCAGGTGCATCAGAGGAGCAGAATTTCTATGGGCCCAAAACAATCATGCGCTGAAAACTCAAAAACAGAATGTTTGTATATCATTCAGAAGACAACAAGGATAAAAGGCGCATGAAGATTAGGTTTTTATTTCATATAAAAATCTAAACTCTACAATTAGGCGCATCACTCTGACGTCTAAGCTAGGCGCATCACTTTGACGTCTTAGCTAAACATCACTTTGACGTCTCAACATAGGCGCATCATTACTCTTCGTCAGAGCAAAACACTTCCTCGTCAACGCGCGAGTGCTTCCGCTAATGAAACAATTATTGAGCAGAGTGTGGATTGGCAATCAATCCAAACCCGGTGGCACTTCAATCATAACGAAAGTCGGGGCACGACGACCCCGATCTTTGGATGAAACAGGCACCCAATGTCATCTCTTAGAAGAATACTGCCGACAAGGGGCTCGAACATAAGTTGTTGTGTCCATAGCTCTCCCGGCGCATCTCAGTCTTCAGAAAAAGTTCGTCGTCAAAATCAAAGCTTCTTTGAACGAGGAGATCCACAACCCGCAGTGCAACGGCTTGCCAAGGAGAAGGATTGGTCGAGTTCATCTCAACGAAAACTCGGGTGAAATGAGAATGCCCTTCACCACGAACACATCTATTTATAGGCCAAAGCTTGGACATCCATGCACCAAAAGTCAGTGTGATGAACCTAGCATTGATGGTAATGAATCTGTCGTCTCAAATTCAGCTAAGAGCCATCAATCGCCTCGAAAGACTCAACAAAGCTGGCCAAAGGAGATGCGCCACGCAGATGATGCGCTCCTCGAACTCCATATGCTGCACGTCTGATGCGCCCAGTGGTGCACAAACAGATGCGCCCACCCAAACTTGTCACCCATCAAGCATTTAATGCTAAGTGACAGAGTCGTCAACACATGTCTCGAAGCATGAACAGTTGGCAGCTTTTGCAGAAAACGAATTGTCGCCGATGTCAGCATCATGATTACCTGTTTTGTCGGCTATGCTTTGCTACGTGGCCGACTGAACACTTGCATGCGCCTCCCCCCCCACCCATGCGCTAAAACTCTGCATGCGTCTCAAAAGTCATACGCCCAGACTTGCCCTTGACCCCTAAAAGTCAGATGACAAGTGTCACGTCCCGCTCCCGCAAGAGCGATCGTCCTCGCTAAGGCGTGATGCCGCACGGGCCTAGGTTGCGCCCGTGCAAGGCTAATTCCAGAAACGGCCGATTTGAGCTAGGCCACAGAGTCGCACAGAGTGTCCCCACTTGCAGCAGAAAGTAAATGAACATAAGTTGAATCGAATTCAAACACTTTATTGATTTTCAAGAAGTTTACAAGCGGCGCTAGGCCGATATTACAAATCGCTCAAACTCTCTCTCTCTCTGAAACATAAAAGGCGTGCCAAGTGGCTTACAAGATGGAATGATTCATGGCAATGTTCCGATACATTATGTCCTGTATAGGGTGCTTCAGTTTCTTGCAACGTTCCAAGGCCCCAGAGTTGGCTCCGCGCCTTAGCACGTTCGATGGAAGCTCCGCACCTGCCGACGTCTCCTGCTTCCTGCATGCAGACTGTGGGATTATCAGTACATTGTTATGCACTGGTGGGGAGGCTAGCTCGCCCGCAATGCTATCATTACCGAACACGTTCCATTTACTTTTGTGCATCTCTATCATTCATTGTCTTTCTAATCTTGCCTTAGGATCAATTTCATGGCATATGTCATAACCTATCCCGTGTTGCCAAATTCAAGTGTCGCATGGAAATACATGCACGACTTACCCATACTTACCGTCCGGCCTTCCCTGTCCAAAGCAAATCAAGTTAGTCAACAATTCATATGTAATAACATAACGTGCCTCATGTAAACTTTCAATATCAAGAACGTGTCCCTGCCTCGGGTTCTAGCGCGTCGTAGGTGTGTTCTCTAATTCATTATCATTTGGTATGGTATATTTCAAGCCATTTTCAGAAGGTGCTTTGTTCAGATTAACTTAGACTACTTTGATTCCAATGCAAGGACTTGCACGTGGATCGCCACCAGCAAAGCCCACTTAATCTATATGCACCGGTCGCTGGCATCACAAGCCAATTTGGACATATTCTCCTTTGGTAATTTCTCACCTATCACTGTGTGCGGTTGGTTCACATCTGATAGTCTTTTGAAATTACCCCGCACTTACGTCTTCTGGGTGGCCAAGCCCCCCCAGTTAGCCCGTAAGCCCCTTTTGATTCCGCTTAGGCCGGCATATCCCCCCTTTGATCATGCCGCGGAATCTCTTTTTCTTTACGGCCACGGCATCGCCACCCCTCGTCCGTGCCGTTTGTCCACGACCATTTCGTATTAACTTGTCTTTTTAACTTAACGACTGTCTCTGAGCCGTAGGCTAACCCTTAGCCATCTTACGTTATCGACCAGGTTGGCGTCCGTGCAGCGCGGATAGCGAGCCCCGTTGCACGTGCCCGTCACACCTGTCGCTAACCATTCTTTCCATCTTATCTTTCATTATTTCTTTCTTTCTTTCTTTCACTCGTTCGTTCATTCATTGATTCATTCACATATTCAATCATTCATTCAATGGTTCATTCATTCGTACATTACGCAACTCCCAATGCGGGAGTCGCCTTGGCGACCCACCGGTCCCATAGCCTTTCAATGTTGCTATACTATACTCGGAACGACTATATTGATAGTCTTCCCGTTTCATTGTTGTAACCCATTCATTGTTTCATTGTTGAACGCAAGCTTGTGCCTTAGCACGAGCGTGGAGCGCGGTACGAGGGTTCTCATATTTCCATATTCCTTTTCCATATTCTATACAAGCATACAAGATGGGATTAATCCCTTAGCTAGGTGCGTTGGGTCATTTATTAGCATGCGCGGTGTTATCGTCTAGCGATTTCAGTGATAGTGTCCGTATTGTTATGTGTCTAGGCTAAGCAAAGACGGGTTCATCGGAGCCACCCACCTTAGCGATGTTCGCGTCGGCCGAGCGATACTCCGAGCGCGCCTTTGAAAGTCTAAGTCTGGACTCATCTTGACGAGCCAATGTAAGCCTTGCATCGATTCTTCATCAGGTCGATGCCAACTCTTCGGGTCGACGGCACGTTTGAGTCGTTGCACTGGCCGTTTGAATCGGCGTTCCGCTAGGGCGGAGCGGGTCATTACATAATACACCACTCAAAACAAGTCTCGTCCTCGAGACTTCCTGAGTGCAGGTCATCCTACCATTCCTTAGCTCGTGTCGTCGTGTTTCTTAGACGATTCCTATCGAACGACTCTATCGTTCTATGGCGCCGAACTATACTCGATACCTTTCCAAGTTTCGTGTCACATACGTTTGGTCGATTTTATTGAATAACTTTTCATTCATTTTAGAGTTGATGGCACTTATTCAATTCAAGTATTTCTTTGACTTGGTTGCTATTTCGACGTATCATGGGACTGAAATGGTCGCACGAGGTGCGTTGTATTTTATCAAACTCGAGAGTCGTAGGCTGAGGCAAACTCACTCATTCCTTCATGCGCATCTCAACACCCACTTGCAGCTGCATTCGAGTTCATCACATCACTGAGTTTGGATCGTGCACATATTCAAGGCGTCTCCCGAATACGTACATTTCAACCAAGCTTAGCGATTAGCGAAGTCGAACAAGCTACTCGTGGTAGTTTCGATTTGCCGATCATTCGCTAACTTCGATTTAAAACCGAACTCATGTGTATCTCACTATCGTTTATCTCGGTCCTCGAGATGATCCGGTTCGCTTCTCAAGCGTTTTTGTTTACGAAATCAATACGATTTCTTCTTAGCGGAGTCGACCAAGTCTAAGTATTTTTCGTCCGATTCAAGACCAAGTATTGCACCATCATCGAGTATTTCTTCCTATCAACGATTCAATTCGTTATCCCAACTTTACTTGCGCGTCATCCATTCCTATCGTTCCCTTCGTTTGGGGCCAATCTCATCGTCGTTCACGCACACTCCCTGTTCCCCGTCCTACTCTAAGTCTTGCTGCCACAAGTCTACCGTCCGTCCGGATGATACTGTAAGGTCAATCGCACAAGTTCAATCACTCGGCATAGGGTCGTCCACCTATCCGCTAGGTCAGCTCACAAGGTCATAGTTACAAGTCAAGTCCGTCGCTCATCGTGCAAGGTCGTTGCACGACGCTCGCCCCAAATCCTATGGTCAAACCATTTGTTTGCTTGTACGGGTGTTTCTACCCAAGCTCGCGTCACTCAGATTTCTAAACATCGAGCACGATCACCTATTCGCATCAATGCATTCGTTGTGCATATTCGAATCCATTCAAATCGCCAACTCTAACCAATTCGTGTATTCGATCACGAGGTCGTCTAGCTTTGACAATATGTTGCTCCCAGATCTCACGCAAGTCCGATTATCTACGGTGGTTCATGAATCACCATGCAACGCTCCCGCAGAATAATCATTCTCATCGGGGCGTAACTCTTGCTTGCGTCTAGACTAATTCGTTCTCGATACGCGGATTGGACCTACGCAATCCTCAATTTCAATCGTCAAGCACACAAATTCATTCCCGAGTCCACCTTCGCGTCAAACCACAAGTCGAAGCAATCAAATTGCCACGCCATCCAAGTTCAATCACTTCCGCCGTATGAATCACCATATCGGCGCTCACGCGGAGTGATCGTCGTAATCCGGCGCGACGCATGTGCGAGGCTGGAGTTGCGCTCGCATAAGACAAGAACGTCAACGTTGTGGTTGTCAACGAAGCAAATCCAAGCATTTCATTTTCTATCCAAGCCAAGATCGATAGTCCATTTATATTTCGTTCAACTAGAAAATCCTCGAGCCAAATCTATCTTTTCCTCGACACATTTTTAACATTTCAGGTATAGCGTCCAACGGAACGATGACATTTGCACGACCGTCATTCGCCGAGTCAGAGTGCCCCCGAGTTATCGCATATCGATCTTTGATACGCCTCAATACCATCGACGATATGCGTAACCTGACGATCTTCCTTTGCAACCAATTTCGAGTCGTGCGACTGATGCTATTGTCCGAGTTGGATAATCCACAATTTCCTCGATATTCAAGATCAAGTTCGATCGCTATTCCTCAAGCTCGTTTCAAGATCGTTGTTCAAAACTCAAGTCACATTTCATTTGAATCAATCCCAAATCGTACGCGCGATCCTCTAAGTTTCCTCGATCAAGACCATTCACTTTCATTCATCGTTCCGAATCGTTTTCTAACATGCGTTGCCCATTCACAAGTTGCCCGAACGACATCTCGTTCGGGACACTCGAAGTCACGATCAACTAAGCGTGACGCGTTCTAAGGCTTTGCGCGATCGCATCGCCTCGCCGACATACCCGTTCTATCAGTATTTCTTGTAGTCTCGCTCGAACAATTTCTATAACGTCCATACACCACTCAGGGTTCGAGCCACTCGACTAGTCGTCGACACTCACTCTTATCCTTCTTCGAAGCTATCACATACACCACTCGGAGTCAAGTCATTCTACAAATCCTTGAAAGGTTATTCGACTCCCGATCGACATGTCCAATTGCGCGTTCGCTCATTCCTCAAAATCTAAGAACCATTTCTCCGTGTTCGCTTTAGCGCCGGTCAAGTAGCGTCTCTATTAACATACATTCTAAGTTTCCCTTATTCTCGTCCGAGCGATAGTCGATCTCGCTTGCAACTCGTTTGCACCATAAAGTCTAGGTGCGCGATACTCGGCACAACTTAGCCAAAAGGCTGCGTGCATAACCATCCCGTTCGAACTATACTTCAATCTCATGTACTCGTTCGCTATTATCAGCGTAAGGTTATTCAAGTACGTCTTGCGTTTGCTAACTCTTAGCATCGGTTCCTTCCAACTCAAGTCCGTCGTGGTGGCACAAATGCCTTCGCCTATCGATCCCGTCCAACCGAGTACTTGTACGGGCTTTTGAAAATATTAGACTTATTGTATGGAACATCCCAAGGCACAACGAGAGAGAGTATCCTTCTTTTGTTTCAACGAGCTTTCAAAACTGAGAGAATCGAAATGAAGTCCAAGGACGTAAAGCCATGCTTTGATACGAATCTGTCACGCCCCGCTCCCGCAAGAGCGATCGTCCTCGCTAAGGCGTTCGACTCCCGATCGACATGTCCAATTGCGCGTTCGCTCATTCCTCAAAATCTAAGAACCATTTCCCCGTGTTCGCTTTAGCGCCGGTCAAGTAGCGTCTCTATTAACATACATTCTAAGTTTCCCTTATTCTCGTCCGAGCGATAGTCGATCTCGCTTGCAACTCGTTTGCACCATAAAGTCTAGGTGCGCGATACTCGGCACAACTTAGCCAAAAGGCTGCGTGCATAACCATCCCGTTCGAACTATACTTCAATCTCATGTACTCGTTCGCTATTATCAGCGTAAGGTTATTCAAGTACGTCTTGCGTTTGCTAACTCTTAGCTTTGATACCAGACACAAGGTTTTATTGAGCCAGTGTCAAGACATAATGTATGTATCACCGTAAAAAATACAGTATATGAGGGTGATTACATTATTCACCAAGGTGACCCTATTGGGTTATTAGTAATACATAAATATGAGGATCTACCTATGGTGGAAGACACTCTTCCGTCCCAAACAAATCCTCAACCAGGTTCTAGTTCTAGTATTGGCTCCGACAGAAGAGACCCTGAAGAGCATTACTATGAATTTAGAATATATATATGAATAGACTGACGTCAGAAGAAAAATCTTCTCCACCTCTTAATTCTATATTTCCTTGCATTCTTTCAAAAATATAGGTATGTTTGTTTAAAAACCTAGACTGAAATGATATAGGTTTATAAACTTCCCTTTTATCAGAATGAGGAATAGCTTCTTTTAGTTTTTCTAAATCTTCGTCAGTAACTTCGAATTCTAGCCTCCAGCAAAGTGAAGGTGAACAATTCGAAATTACTGACGAAGATTTAGAAAAACTAAAAGAAGCTATTCCTCATTCTGATAAAAGGGAAGTTTATAAACCTATATCATTTCAGTCTAGGTTTTTAAACAAACATACCTATATTTTTGAAAGAATGCAAGGAAATATAGAATTAAGAGCGGAAATAGGGAAATAGGAAATAGCAAAAGCAGTACACAAGAACACTCAGAAAACACAAAAGCAAAGATTACAAACTTCGTTGCCCTTTAATACACACAAGGCCCTCTATATATAGGCCGAAGGGTCGATACTAACCGGATGAGCCGGTTAAGGCTACCGGTGTCTGCCAGTCTTTTCTCAATAATTGAGAAAAGATTCCTTCTTATCGCTCAGCCATCATATCTCCTTTTTGTTGGTGCGCAGTCCCATCAACTTTAGATGGTATGACGTCTTGTCAAAACTTTATTCTCGACCGACGGAGAAAAACCTTCCATCTGTCCCCCAGTAGGTCCATTGGTAGGTGAGGAGTCATGTGAACTGTTAGTGGGTGATGAGTTAGGATATGCATCAGATGAGATATACTCCGGAGTCGTATTCGCCTCATTGATGTAGATAGGTTGGGGATCATTAATGATAGAATCCCACCATCCATCGTGATCATAAAGGAAAGATGGAGAGTCATTATCTTCAGGCACCGTCTGTCCCTCTTCCTCTTCAATTGGCATATTCTGCATTTCTTCATTATCTGAGTCAGATAGCAAAAATTCTGTACGAACATCACCACAATCATCTGGTCCAGAAGAAACACCATAATGTCCTTCTACTGGCCAAGGGTTAGAACCCACAGATTCTCTATCTTCTTGATCCATAAAATAACAGGTAAGCAGCCCACCAAGCTTCACAGCTGCATAAGTTGAGACGCAATCGTAGCTTCCTCGAGAATTGCATCTTCAGCACCATCGTCTCCTTTTGCCTGTAAACCTGCCGGACCAAGACACATATTGTTAAAAAAATCTTGGAGCAGGACTTCATTTTCTTCTTCTTTGACGGGCATAATGGTAACGTAGTCCGCCAAGATAACATTGCTGCCGCTGGAGAGAACCGCCTGTCCTCCGGAAAGCTTTCTGGCTTCTGTGAAAAATTCCCGAGCAGCACCGTAACGTTCCTTTCCTTCATTAAAGTTACCCTTCTTGAAAGGATGGAACTGGAGACCAGGGTCGCCCTCGAGACGATGAAGTTCCCATATCTGGTACGAAGGGAAGCATTTGATGTAGCGCTTCTCTTCCCAAATACTCCAGATTCTGAATCTGAACATGTTCTGGAACCTGGAAGCACCTGCTCTGGCACCTTCCCAGCAAATTTCTGGGATGAATTGTTTGTAGATGTTTTCATCTAAGGAACAGATGAACATCTCGTGGACAAAGCCCTTTTTAATTTGTAGGGATAGGTTTACAATCTCCTGGAAGCAAGATACCAGGTGAATGTTCCCATAGCTTGAGTATACTACCTCCAATCCTTCAAAGTACTTAGTGATGTTGGAGTCATCTAAGCGTCTGAAGTATGTAAGGAGGCGGGCTTCATCAATTAGCCCTTGCTTGTAGCGTGCAATCATTCCCTGCGCCATACCCTCTGCGTCCATGCTTTGGGTTCGTTCATCAGTACTTTGGCCTGTAAACCTGCCGGACCAAGACACATATTGTTAAAAAAATCTTGGAGCAGGACTTCATTTTCTTCTTCTTTGACGGGCATAATGGTAACGTAGTCCGCCAAGATAACATTGATGCCGCTGGAGAGAACCGCCTGTCCTCCGGAAAGCTTTCTGGCTTCTGTGAAAAATTCCCGAGCAGCACCGTAACGTTCCTTTCCTTCATTAAAGTTACCCTTCTTGAAAGGATGGAACTGGAGACCAGTAGGTGTGTTCTCTAATTCATTATCATTTGGTATGGTACATTTCAAGCCATTTTCAGAAGGTGCTTTGTTCAGATTAACTTAGACTACTTTGATTTCAATGCAAGTACTTGCACGTGGATCGCCACCAGCAAAGCCCACTTAATCTATATGCACCCCGGTCGCTGGCATCACAAGCCAATTTGGACATATTCTCCTTTGGTAATTTCTCACCTATCACTGTGTGCGGCTGGTTCACATCTGATAGTCTTTTGAAATTACCCCGCACTTACGTCTCCTGGGTGGCCAAGCCCCCCCCCCCCAGTTAGCCCGTAAGCCCCTTTTGATTCCGCCTAGGCCGGCATATCCCCCCTTTGATCATGCCGCGGAATCCCTTTTTCTTTACGGCCACGGCATCGCCACCCCTCGCCCGTGTCGTTTGTCCACGACCATTTCGTATTAACTTGTCTTTTTAACTTAACGGTTGTCTCTGAGCCGTAGGCTAACCCTTAGCCTTCTTACGTTATCGACCAGGTTGGCGTCCGTGCAGCGCGGGTAGCGAGCCCCGTTGCACGTGCCCGTCACACCTGTCGCTAACCATTCTTTCCATCTTATCTTTCATTATTTCTTTCTTTCTTTCTTTCACTCGTTCGTTCATTCATTGATTCATTCACATATTCAATCATTCATTCAATGGTTCATTCATTCGTACATTACGCAACTCCCAGTGCGGGAGTCGTCTTGGCGACCCACCGGTCCCATAGCCTTTCAATGTTGCTATACTATACTCGGAACGACTATATTGATAGTCTTCCCGTTTCATTGTTGTAACCCATTCATTGTTTCATTGTTGAACGCAAGCTTGTGCCTTAGCACGAGCGTGGAGCGCGGTACGAGGGTTCTCATATTTCCATATTCCTTTTCCATATTCTATACAAGCATACAAGATGGGATTAATCCCTTAGCTAGGTGCGTTGGGTCATTTATTAGCATGCGCGGTGTTATTGCCTAGCGATTTCAGTGATAGTGTCCGTATTGTTATGTGTCTAGGCTAAGCAAAGACGGGTTCATCGGAGCCACCCACCTTAGCGATGTTCGCGTCGGCCGAGCGATACTCCGAGCGCGCCTTTGAAAGTCTAAGTCTGGACTCATCTTGACGGGCCAATGTAAGCCTTGCATCGATTCTTCATCAGGTCGATGCCAACTCTTCGGGTCGACGGCTCGTTTGAGTCGTTGCACTTGCCGTTTGAATCGACGTTCCGCTAGGGCGGAGCGGGTCATTACAACAAGTCTCCACATGCGCCAGATCCTAGGTGCATCCAAACAAATCAACCTACAACAGATCCAAGATCTTTGAGCAATAGACCCGCACCACGTGTCATTGACTCAGTTCCGCCTATGAACAGGTGCCAACCACCCAAGATCTCAGCAATAACCAAATCTCAGCAACTGCCACGTGCCAGCTCCTCCGCAGCTCAACAGTGTAGTTCAAACAGATTTAGCTCCAGCTCCCCAGCGCATCAT
Organism: Iris pallida; assembly: GCA_029216955.1. Taxonomy (NCBI): domain Eukaryota; kingdom Viridiplantae; phylum Streptophyta; class Magnoliopsida; order Asparagales; family Iridaceae; genus Iris; species Iris pallida. The sequence goes on from JANAVB010022026.1 coordinate 12,647, forward strand.
CCATGTGCCCAACAAAGTCAAACACGTGGCGTCCCTACGTGCAAAATCTCCATGCGCGCATAAACGGATCATTCCGTTACCTATAAATAGAAGGATCATTCCTTCATTCAGGCTCCTTCGGTTCTTCAACTTTTTAACCACTTTAGCATCCAAAGCACTTGCAAGAGCTTCAATCCTCTTCAAGTTACTGTCCGTTCCAGAGCAACTCAGACCTTCAGAGAGTCCGAGATCGTCGTCAGATCGTCAATGGAGTAAAGAATCACATCTCCATCGCCACAGTTCCAAGATAAAAACAAAAGTGTACTCCTAGGATCCCAACAAGATCATACATTGTACTTTATTCTGTTTGTGATTATATACAAAGTTCATTCCAAACATTTTAATGGCAAACAATAATATAAAAAATAAAAAATAATAGTATTCCATTCACTTAAGTAAATCGGCTTGAAGGCATACTAGTAGCAATGCCCTTGTTTTCCGGTGGAAGCCGCGAAGGAAATCTTGTATTGAAAAAAAGTAGCGGAGACAAGTTACACAACTTCAACAAGAACTTTACAAAAAAATATCTACAATTTTTACAGAGATATGGGAAAGGGTTACAGTGGAATCTTGATCAACACTCGATCATTTTTCCGTTAACAATCCGTTTCCAATTGGAGCTTCTCCACGACGGAACTGAGCTCTTCTCGGTTGCTTCAGAACTCTTTTGTTGTTCTCCAAGTGTAATTGCTCAATAGTCTAGGCTTCGTTGGTGGCACCTAGGACTGACATTCTCCAAATAAAAATCGAAAGGCTGATGGCGTTGATTTTCGAAAAAAGTAACGTGAAGGAAAACTTATTATTAAATAAGTATTATAGACAAGTTACAACTCTTCAACGAACTTTACAAAAGTTCTTCTCAGATGCTTTCGAACTCCTCAATGTGAATCACAAAGCATTGGAAAACACTCTTATGCTCTTCTCAAAGTTTACTCGTATGAAAGTTTTAAAGTGTTCTCCTAAGGTTGCTAGCTAGATCCTTAGGTAGTCAGGTCCAACATTCAGCCCCTTGATGGGCTATTTATAGATTACCTAGAGGGAGAGCCCTATGTAACTGCTAAAAACAGTTTCACAGCCTTCCACGGAGCTAAATCAAAGGCTCCGGGAGGCTATATAACAATTAAACCGTTAATTAATGGGGAAGTAGACTACGATCTTTTCCACTCCCTACTAAAAACAAGGCCACAAAGGCCTATTTGACTTTTCCACTTCACGGGAAACAAAACCACGATAGCCTAGTCACAAATAACAACCCACTAAGAACGTGGGTGTAACACACCGAATATGCAACCCCTAAGTCGGTTGTAGGAAGCGTCCAGCAGTATAGAGGTGTCGTGACACAGAAGCGTCCAGTAGTGTAAAGGCTCGAAAAATTCCAGCAGCATAGCCACAAAAAAGTCCAACAATGTAGTTGCGAAACTGAAGCAGCCTTTGTTAGTTCGGGGAAAGTAGTCTTTTAGACTAATGAACTTGTTTCAATTACCAAGTTCATTTGGTTTAGACTGGCTTGGAGATGGCTTAAATAACAATCTTGTCTTCATATGCCTCTCTGGACTTCAATTGTCTGCAGACCAACGGTTTTTAGGTACCAACAAGACCCCTTTCAAAGTTTTTGATAATCTGTCCAGATACTAATTTTGAAATACTTTAGATCGCTTCGAAAATAGAATTCGCCTCTGGATTTTTTTTTTTTTTTGCACCAAAAGAAACATTCATCATGCAGCTCACACAATTGTTATGCTCATCCACATCACATCCTAGATAGAGTATTTGCCAATGTTTACACTCTTGCACAAAGCGAACCATCACTTGCATGGCTTTGATGTTCAGTGGCACGCTCCACGAAGTTGTCTTTTTTTACTTCGTGTTATTGGATTAGACTCTGGCATATTGTCACGGCACTGAATTTTCAAATATTGTTGCGGAATTGGATTCTCACAATGTTTTGCGGAGTTAGTTTTGACAGTGTCCCAGAATCCGTATCCGTGTAATCAGCTTCCTTTGCGGAGCTGACACAATGAAAAGACTGTCATTTCAATTTTTTTGGAATTTGCAATAACATTGATGAGGCTGGATAGCTTATAAATTTATTGTTTAGTCTCTTAGAGAGTTTATTCTCTATTATCCTTGCAAAAACCAGCATTTATGTTTGGTGATACGGTTCCATATGTGAACCGTGACGTATGTGCAGACAACGAACGTTGGTTCTTCGTGTTCAGGAAAGATACATATTATCTTCTGGTGATGGAACGCCACTTCCCGCTATCATCCTTCAAGGTTACAACTGGTGGAAGGAAAATGCACTGGAGTCCAACTCCTTATCAATACTCTATGCATGTCGGGAGACTTCAGCCCCCTCAAAGGGATTCTAAGAATTCACACTTGCAATAATGTTAGTTAGAGAATACTCGCGGTAGTTCTCCCTACTCTGTACGAGGTCTGCTTCTCAACTTCGTGGGTATCTGTTAGAGAAATCATGTAATGGTGTACACCTTTTTAGCATATTTTTACGAGCAGAAGGCAACTATCTTGGCAGAGAATTCAAGGCGGTCGGATGGGTCTGGTCCTCAGAGAGTCGTTGGTGGAACAAACTGACAAATTTCGTCTTAGGCGAATTTGGGGTGAGCTGCAAAGTGTGCAGCTCCATGATGTTGTTAAAGCTACCTGCCATGACAGAGAAATTAGCCCTCCAAATTCTTTCGCCATCATGGAGCAATATAATGTGCACAACAAAACATTCTCTATTCCAGCAGGAATAGGAAATAGCCATGCATGCCATGTAAGAGGTATTGGGACTCCCAATAGGGTATGTCGCATATGAGGAGTATGTCCAATGTAATGAGGAGCTGCGGCTAGGGGTGAGCACTAAACGGGACCGAAAACCTGCCCGAACCAAATAAGGAATTCGGTTCAGGTCTAAAAATGTTGGTTTCGGTTTCAGTTTTATTATATGCAGTATTTGGTTATCGGGTTCGGGTTCGGTCTAAAACCGAAAACCGATTAGGGTTAGCGAAAATATTGAAAATACCCTTGCTGTTAATATGTATGAAACAAAACCCCAAACTTCTATTTCTCTCTTCACTCAAAATTTCTCATTCTCTTCTCTGAGGGAGAAGAGAGCTGCAGCCGCCTCTCCCTCTTTTTTCAACTTACTAATTCTCTCTCTTCACTCAAAATTCGCGGTTCATCCTTTGATTCGCTTCATTCTCTCTCTTCACTCGTTACTACACTCAAAATCCTTTGTGGGAAAACCCTAATTTTTTGGGAAACCCTAATTTTTGGGGAAGAATGTGTAAGAAACTGAGATCTAGACTTCTACTACGAGCCACCTAACTCGTGTAAGTCTGTAAGATTTTGTTTATCTAATTTTAGTTCATTTTTTTACTGATTTTATTACGAAAATCTACAGATCTACACCGAGTACACTCTAGATCTCCAGATCTAAAAGTTCAAGCCCTAACTCTCCAAATCTACAAAGGTTAAATCCTAACCCTGAGTCGAGCTCTCTCCAGATCTATAGATCGGCACTCTAGATCTACATATCTACAAAGTTTGTAGTACAGTATAATTTTATAGGTACAAATCTCTATAGCTACAGATCTGCACTCTAGATCTCCAGATCTGCACTCTAGATTTTAATTTTCAAGGTACATTTTATTGGCACATTTGCTTATTTTAATTGGTATGGTTTATGTCATAGGTATTGGGTATGGATAAATAAGTTAGTTTGATAGTTTAATTGATGGCTTGGTCTTGTATATACTTGAGAATATATGTTCAGTAAAAAATTTATGGTTTGTCATATGGCTTGGTCAGTTTGATAGTTTATGTCATATGGCTTGGCTAGTTTGATAGTTTATTCGATAAATAAGTTAGTTTGATATGTTCAGTAATTCAATCTATATTCATGGTTTTGTATATATTTGAGAAATATAAGTAAAAAATTTATGGTTTGTCATATGGCTTGGTCAGTTTGATAGTTTAATCGATTAATAAGTCAGTTTAATATGTTCAGTATGTCGATCTATTCATGGTCTTGTATATATTTGAGAATATATGTTCAGTAAAAAATTTAATCGATGGCTTGGATTACACATATATTTGGGTGTTGGAGCCCTGGCTTGGATTACACACATATTGATGGTCTTGTATATATTTTAAAAGTTACTAACAAATATGTGGAGAAAATTGTGACGATGATATGGCATTAGTAAGTAGTGGACAGATACTACAATGCATCTAAGCTTCCATATTTCAAACCCACTTGCCTATTTATGCAGATGATAATATGGTTATGTTTAGGCTTGAAAATAGTTGGATTTGTTCAGTGCTTTCATGCTGGATATGTAATTATGTATGATCTTATTCTTATTGGTGCTAGATGTGACTCAGATGAGCACTAACTGGTAATAAACCAGTCTTCGGTTATCGGTTTCAGGGTCGGTTATGCGTTGCAACTTGCATTCCTGTAATAATTCAGGTAACTTTCTTCAAAAATAATTCATATTTTGTCCATTTTGTAAATATGAATGAATATTGAGGCTAACAAATCTGAAGAGAAGGGCAATGATATGGCATTACTGAGAAGTGGACAGATACTACAATGCATCCATTGATGCAAAAAATGATCAGTTATTTTTCGGTATACATTTTTGTAATTTTTCAGAATTGTTAAAAAAGATCAGTTATTTTTCAGCATTATTTTACTGTTTGTTGTCTATTATTTGTAAAAAAATAACCAAGAAAAAAGCCTAGTAAAAAAACAGGCCCAATAACCAAAAAACCGGCCCAATAACCCAAAACTGGCCCAACCGAGCTAAACCGAATAAACAGACAAAAGCGGAAAAAAAATTCGGTTAGGTTTATATCAGTTATTGTTATGTTCGGTTCGGTTTCGGTTTGATAAAAAATAAAATTGGTTTATTCTATTTTCCATATTTTGGTTCGGTTATAACCGAAATAACCAAATACTCACCCCTTGCTGCGGCATTTAAGCCAGCAAGACAACGTCATGTACTAAATTTACCGAGAGTTGAAGTTCCACTATCATATTTGCTTACACACTAACAAAGCTAGTGGGGTTGGTACTAATAACAAAAAAGAAATAGGTAAAATATTTCTTTCCATTTCAACATAAAAGACAGACACTCGTGGGTGTCATTTCCAAAGCTGAGGTGACAACGCAGGCACCCAAAATCATGGTAATCAAATGCGCGTCTTACAGAAAGGCGCAACAACTACACTTCGCACCTCAATAGGCCAGGCATCTTTCTCCAGGCTAACCCAAGGTGCATCTTAGAACTACCTTTCAGCAAGGCACAACCAAGAAATGTCACGACTATGCGCGTCTTTTGTTTTTTTTATATAAAAAAATTTGAGACAGAGGGATAGCTCTTACCTCATACCAGTGGGAGAGAGGTAGCCATTTTTACGGTTGCCAAAGTTGGTTAGGGTTGAACTGAAAAAACTAAAATTTACTAAAAGCGTGATAGGAAGAAAACAAACTCTTGTTAGTTCTGTTGACTACTACTGCTGCTCTGCTAGTTCACTTAGTTATATTTTAACATGTTTTGTCGATTTTAATATATTATTTGGTTGTATTTTTACATTACTAATTTACATGTTTATTTATCTATATTTTTATTATTTTTTATTTTTTTGCCTTGCGCCTCGAACGATATGGACCCTTTGCGCCTCGAGTGCTCCTTGCACATTTGACTACCTTGGCCAGAAGTGTTGACGTCAATGTGTTTTTGGGAAAGAGCAATGACATGTACCATGTTGGTTTTAATATATTGTTTAGTTGTATTTCTTACATTACTAATTTACTTATATATTATCTATATTTTGCTTATTTTTTTAATTTTGTGCCTTGCTTTGCTCGAACACGCACCTTAAGTGCGTCTTATGTCTCGAACGACACGACCCTTTGCGCCTCGAGTGCGCCTTGCGCATTTGACTACTTTGGCCAAAAGTGGTAATGTCGATTTGCTTTTGGAAAAAAATGACACGTACCATGCTGGCCAAGTCTTCAAAAGCTTCCATAACCAGCCCGTATAACCTTTATAGCGACGAGCTGCTCTCGTCGGTAATGACTAAATGGCTTAGGAAATGTGTCTTTCCTTCAGGTCCACCCAATCTTATGTCAATGAAAATAATCCTACAAGCAATTCATTTGGCGTTGGGACATCCATCGGGACATCCCGGCTATGATGTGTAGCCTTCAATTCCTCGCTGCCCGTTTATGTGATCCCAAACAGAAGATCACTCCTAATGGTCCAAATCTATGCTTTGAAATATTTTATACTTGTATAATGGCGTGGTTTGTGATGCATCATTTGGCGTTAATCCTGACGGGTCTGGAGCTCAAAGAAGGATGACGCCTTCGTTACATCCATCGTTTTGAGCATTCCTCATAGCATACCAAGGACACAGTCGGAGTCAAAAAGGTGTTATGTTGTGCCGTCAATTATAGCTTCTTTCGTGTTTCTCTCAGATTGCCAATAAGGAAACAACGCAGATGTAGCTGAGTGCTGGCATATTTGACTGGCTAATCAATATCAAGCCGTCCTACCTACTATCAGATGTGGTAATACGTACTATTTAGAACGAACCATACATCACATATCGATCTGCATGCCCAACTATATATTGGCAACCCCAATTCAAGACTTAAACTGATAGATAGAGCTAGAGCTCGGAGATACTTTAATGTCGGATGCACTAAATTTCAAGTCTAGTAAAAAAATTCTCGATGTACTCAAAATATTTTTCTCGTATTGATTAAGCCAACATATTATCATCTCACATAAGCAACTCTCATTTCCAGCAACATTAATCCCGAGGGTCATTCCTATTCACATTCGCTCTCGCCGATTTCGGCTTCATGTACTATCGCATTCCGTCGTACACTTATTCTCAATTCGATCTGATTATCCATCAATAAAATTATTCCAACTGTCTCAAGGCACTACCATCAATTTACGCAGCTCAATATGAATCAACCAAATCCAACCAGTTCTAACAATTTCCGACATTCCAAAAAAGGCAACCAAGTTTCGAAACTAACATGATCCGTCATCCCATCCAACATTATAACATTGAATTTTATAATCTTTATTCCATTCCGAAGTTTACTTTCCGACACATCTTACTCATTCCGACTATACCAACGCAACATCAATAGGGACATCCTACGGATTTTCCAACAGTCAACTTAGCATTCAGTCAAATCTCTACGGTCATCTAATCTATGCTAAACCAGACATTCAGCTAACTCATATGAGATGGATAGCTATCAGGGACATACTTATCTCTTATCTTAGAGGCAATCAATTCTTATCATAGGGACTCTACTTTATCTCAAGGATAATCTATGATCCGACCAACTTAAGGGACATGGGACACCACCCCAATCTTATGAACTTATACCCCGACACGGACAACTGAAATATCAAAGCCAACAAATCCGAAACTTAGGTAACCAACCGACACTCTAGGCAACCAACCAACATTCTAGGCAACCAACACCACCGACATTCTAGGCAACCAACACAACCAACATTCTAGGGTCGAGTCTTTCTACCCGTACTCATACTCGGGCCATATCCAACGAAGTTATTCTAGACTTACCCACAACCGACAAATCTATCCAACAATTCTTAAGGGTCAATCCCGATGCCATCATATTAAACTTTATTAATCGAACATTTAAATCTTTCCACTTGCATAGACACAACATCACTTGTTCAATCCGACTTGTATTTACATATCGTACTCAAATTGCGTCTATTCAATCGGCCAACTATTCTGAGTCATATTCCAATATTGCTACCTCAATTGTCTATCATTTACCATCTCTTTGTTTCGGTCTCTTCGTGGCATTCAATTCCCACATTTTTAGATCATCGTTACAGTCTGTACTCTTTAACCAATAAAATAGGCAACTATATAATCGTGTTTCTTCCGAAGGCATCCTTTATGAATTTTTGCTCACCAACACGGTCATCTCTTAGCAATTCACGTGAATTATCAATATTCGTTTTGCATCATCTCCTTGTGATTCCATAAGAATATTTATTATTCATGCACCGATCCAATTACTATGGCACTAAACATCCAACATCCGTATATCGGTCATCTAGTGAATATGACATAACTCATTTGGCTAAGTCATAATCCAACAATTCTATATTCCACCCACTTATCATTCATGAGATAACATCATTCACCGACAGGGTCTATTACATTTTACAGCACCTCGATACTCATTTGCATTCCAGCCATCCAAGAATCATAAGGAACATCTACTCTTTCATGCATCAAGGGACAAGTGCTCATTTTCTATGCCTCAAAAATCAAGGGTCCTAACTTGTTAATTCGGGATATCAAATTCTCTCAAGCACAACTGCACAACGTGCATGGCCATCTATTTTCTCAAATCCATTCTCTAACTTTTCAGTCGTTGATGCAACTCTCTGCATCTTCTAAATCATTTGCAACATCCCGATAAGCGCCTAACATCACCATCAATTTGTCGATGTCCAACATGCAATTCGATTTACTCAATTCCAACATCGTTCAATATTCGGTCTATAGTTGTTCTTGCAAAAAATTTCAATAGCAACACCCCAACATCGTTACTGAGCATACAATCCTTCTACCCAACTGATTCAAGTAACACTTGAATCTGTAATTCGTTCCCTTCCCAACCAAGGCATTCATTTCATATTCCCAACCATACATCACATATCGATCTGCATGCCCAACTATATATTGGCAACCCCAATTCAAGACTTAATCTGATAGATAGAACTAGAGCTCGGAGATACTTTAATGTCGGATGCACTAAAGATCGCTTCATATTGCGGACAATGGACCTAAACTTATTTTGACCCTGGCATATATTCGCTACTCTCCAATTGCTAATTCCATTTATCACGAATTTCGTATAAACGCTAGTTGTGTGAAGCTCATATTTCACTGTCTACAAATAAAGTCGAGGAACAAGATAGGGAATCGAGTGTGACAAAGGGAGTTGATGATTGCAGATCCTTCAAGGTTGGCGTCAATGAAAGACTGAAGAACACGACGACTGGTCAATAGACGAAGCGGCAGTATAAACAGCTCTAGTAGAGTGCCCTTTAGAGGAGATGGAAGATGAGGAAGAATAAAGGATCCAACTATTGACGTCAATTTCAACTAAAAGCGAGTCGTAGTGAAGCTTCAAAACTGCGTAGTATGCTGAAGAGGATGTGGTGGTCACTGAGGACCTTGTGCCAGCAAGAGCTAGGGAAAACGAGATCCATTCAGAGCCAGTCCCTGCTCGTGTTGAAGTACTGCAACCTGCGAAGCCGTCGACTATGGTAGAAGAACAGGTCTATGCTGACGTGAGAGCAACAGACGATGAAGAAGTAGACTACCATAATAGTGGCGGTTCACCTAAGAGTAACTCTTGGCTCAATGATGAACCCTCCTCACAGGTGGACAATGCTAAGCATTCACATCTTGCTGAGGAAGAAATCGATGTGTCAGGTGCTCAGTTGGCCATTGAAAAGGCGACATTGAAAAGGCAAGTGGTCTCTCATTTGTGCGCTCAAGAACTAAACTAGCCATTAAAATCAAAAACTCCAAGAACTAAACTTGTCGAGAATGAAGAGATGAACAATCTAGACTAATAATATCAAAAAATAACAAGAAATGGAAAATGCAAGTGGTCTCTCATTTGTGCAAGATGTACTTGCCTAGGTGGGTTGGTGGGAGGAAATGAAAATGAGAATAAATGAGGAGAGAGAGAAAGAGAATATATATAGTGGGATGAGTTAGTTCAACTAAACCCTAACCCTAACATGACCTAACCGTATGACTAATGACATGTTAAATGTTGCATGATACAATTAATTAAATTAATTAAAAAAAATCCTAACCACAACACGGTCCAGAAATCTTATCATCGAAGCAGTGAGCCACGCTTACAACCAGAAAAGGATAAGGGGTGGCTACACTAATCCGCAATGAGATACTGTTCCATGCTATGACCAGTTACAAATACATGATACATGCAATCAAGATACAGGTGCCAGATACTATATACAGGAAAAAGCAAAATTTTTACAAAGACCTAGCACCTGCCACTAAGCGGCCGCCTGAGCCCTGTTCGGGTCGCGAAATTTGGCGACCTGGTCGGGAACGCTAAAAATAAAGAGAGTTTTAAAATAAGTTGCCAAATTAAGAATTTTGCAAAATCTGACGCTAGGTCTACATATTGTATGCATGCTTCTAGGATAAACTTCTTTTCACCAAATTAAGGAAATATTTCTGAAACTTGTAACCATCAGAATCTAATTATTAAGAAGCTTAGGAGTAGAGGTTCCAATTAACTATAATTATATAGTCAACATCAATTGCATAGATCTTATAAAATAAAACATTAGCAACCAATAACCATCTATTTATTAGCAGCAACGTAAAATCGTAAACCACATCAAGATTGTCCAAATATTTGTGTTCCCTTGTTAATTACCTGCAGAGAACTTCCACAGAAATGGCAGTTATGGAAGGCAAACCTTATCCCGATCTATGTTATATTCCGCATCTAACTTTGACAAGTGCCTACAGCTACAATCTTCATGTTGACATCAATAAAGATAGAAATTATGGCAATGTAAAATGTGGAAATGATAATGATTGCGTACCATAAACCCATTGATATTTTGAAGAAATATCAAAGGAATGTTGCGCTGTGCATAGAGCTCAATGAAGTGAGTCCCTTTTAAAGCAGATTCAGTGAACAATATGCCACTGTTTCCTATTATGCCAACTGGCTGTCCAAAAATCCTTGCAAAGCCAATCACAAGGGTCTACAGTATTTAAAAATGGCAAGTTAGGATTCAATAAATAACCCCTAAATCAAATGAATAAAATAAACTACGTTGGCAATGTAAAATGTGGAAATGATAAAGATTGTGTACCATAAACCCAGTGACAATTTGAAGAAACATCAAAGGAATGTTGCACTGTGCACATAGCTCAATGAAGTGAGACCCTTTAAAAGCAGATTCAGTGAACAATAAGCCATCGTTTCCTATTACTCCAACTGGCTGTCCAAAAATCCTTGCAAAGCCTGTCACAAGGGCCTACAATATTTAAAAATATCATGTTAGGATGCAATAAATAACCCCTAAACCAAATGAATATCAAGTGTGAACTTGTAGGAAGCTCTTACAGTTCCATATAACATTTTGAATTCATCAAATTCACTAACATCTATAATTCACGCAATCACAGATTGAATGTCAAATGTCTGTTTCTGATCTGTAGGTGCAATTAAACAAAGTTCTTCTGCACTCTGATCTTTATGATCCAAAGTACTAGTAGATGCTTTGAACCCTTTCCCAGCCATGTGTAAGTTCTTAACAACATTTCTCCCTATTGGCAGTCCATCAAGTTCATCCAGATCAAATTATAACGACATCAAGAATCAAGCATATATGAGAAATGAAAAGAAGAATATGACAAGCACAAAAGAAGAATATGAAACAGAAGTGAAACAGAAGTGAGAAGAAAGAAACTTCAAATAAAATAATAGCATTATAATAGAATTATCGACCTATGGGTAAAATGCATTATAACAAGCACAAAAGAAGAATATGAAACAGAAGTGAGAAGAAAGAAACTTCAAATAAAATAAACTATGTTGTCAAATCATGATTTGTATAGTCCATTGGTTTGCTTGATTCTCGTATTGTGCATTGTTGTATCGTGTATCGTAAGGTTCATTGTTCAGAGGCAAATAGATTGGAAAATTAATATACCACATAAGAATAAATTGAACACGTTAATGAAATTATATAGTTTCGGACACGTCTTGAAATGTTCTAAAACTTTGGTTCCTAATCTTTTTGCAAATTATTTTGTTTATTGCATGAAATATAACATGGAAAATTATCAGGCTAAATGTGGACAGATTCTGGAATATTGTGATAATATGGACATAGTGACTAATCCGAAATCGCATTTGGGTAAATAAAACATTTAATTGAAAGATAGGTGATGAGATAAAGTATTTTTATCCATTTATAATACTTGCATCATGGACTGAGTCGGTTTGGGGTCATGGACAACGGCCCAAATTCCTTGAACCGGCTTTCGAGGTACTGAAACCGTGTCGCCTATGTCGTATAGTCAGTTTTCTACTTAAAATCAATACTGCACCTATTAGACCTATTCACTAAATTCTAGGATTAAAGTATGTCGTAGCCCTTCGTATTAGCTTTCCGAAACTTCAAACGGATCGCATTTCGTATCTGGAAGCTCCCAGAATCGCAAAAACACCGAAATGCGTTCGTCTTTCGGACAGCTGACACTCAAACAGTTTTACAGAAAGTTTTAGAACGATTTTTGCATATTAATATATATATATATATATATATTTGGAAAGCTAACTTCGATACGGTTCTTTTAAAAAACGGAAGATTAATCGGAGTCTTGAGATAGGAGTTATGACATTTCTAAGTTGTTATGGCTACTAAAAACGTGAATGAATATTATGACGAATTTTGATTATTTTGGAGAAAAAAAACACATGTATATACCCAAATTTAACCATGTATATCATGAAATACCATGACACAACACCACGTATCCTATTAAGGACACATACACCCAATATCGACTCAAAAAGGACACGAAAGTTTCTTTGGGGACACGTATCGAACACTTAGGCGTCACAAATTCGATTTCTTCCTATTTGTATCAAAATGAAATGGAAAAAACCTTCAAATAGGAAGAAGAGAGCCTCAACTCCTCTCTAATGGTACTCTAATGCAAATGGGGTCCTAAATGAAAGTAGTTACACTAATGAAATGAAATAGAAGGGTTTAGAGAGCTCATACCAAAAGGGAGATAGATTCCTAATGTAAAATTTCTAGATCTAGATCTCCGCCAAGCTTCAAGGCTCCAAATCCTTCTAATCCCTTCTTAGCTAGCCAATAGAGGCTTCTCCTCTCAAAGGGAAAGAGAATGAAACGAATTTGGCTCAATTTGGAGGAAATTTGGATGTAGGAGCAATTTGGGGAAAAAGCTCCTAAATTAGGGCTTGAAATGAAAATGGAAAGAAGAAGAAGATGAAGTGGAGCTTTAATAGGAAGGTAGGCTGCCATATGGGAGCCCTAAATGGGTTTGGAAGATGTCCAATGTGCCCTCATCAGGTCTCCCTTTGGTTGACTAGGAGTATGCAAAGGTTTGGGATCAAAAGGGTCAAGTTTCTAATCTCTAAATGACTAAACTTGTCATGTGGGTTTAGTCTAAATGCACTAGCCTAATGAGATGAGTTTGTGGGCCATGCCTATCTAATCTTTGGGTCCCGACTAGTCTAAAGTACCCGGGCCACTAACAAAAGTCAAAACTAGACGAAACTCCAACCCGGCTAAACTAATCCCCAAAATACAATAATAATAAATAAATAAATATTCACAAAATATAGGAATATGAAAAATGACAAAATTACTCTCATTTTTGAAAAGAGGCAGTTACAATAGTCTCAGCAAGTTGGACATGAAAGATATTTTCGCAGCAACTTGAGAGGGAGTATTAGAATTAGTCTAAATTAGTTACTGTAACTATATTAGTTCCTATTTCTTAGGATTAGTTATATGTTCTGTTTATCTATTTATGCTATTAGTTAGGAAGTTAGTTCAATTGTATTTCTTAAAAAGGCATCATCCATCACAGTTCTTGGGTTGATACACCTCAACAGAATGGTATTGCCGAAAGAAAAAATAGACACTTACTTGAAGTCACCCGAGTTTTAATGTTTTCTATGAATGTTCCCAAGCATTTTTGGGGAGATGCTATACTAACTGCTTCATATCTAATTAATAGAATGCCAAGCAAAGTACTTAACTATCAAACCCCGGTACAATCACTTCAAAATTATTTTCCGAAAAATAAATGTTTTACTAATCTATCTCCAGAAGTATTTGGTTGCACTGTTTTTGTTCATATTCATGATCATAAAAGAGGAAAATTGGATCCAAGAGCTACTAAATGTATTTTTTTAGGATTTTCTCCAACACAAAAAGGTTTCAAATGCTTTAACCCTAGCTCGGGTAAATTTTTCGTAAGTATGGATGTCACATTTTTAGAAACGAAACCTTTTTTTTGAGAAAACTTCTCTTCAAGAGGAGAACACTTATAATTCAGATCACTTTTGGGAATTACAAGCCTTACCTTTATGTGAAAACATTGAAAATACCCACCACCAATCACATGATGTGCCTCGGGCTGAGAATAACACTAATAGTATTTCATCTCTTAATGAAATGAGTCCCATTGAGGACCAATCTATTGAATTCCGGGTTCACTTGAGAGGGCACACGAGAGCAGCACAAGACTCTCCGGCGCCGGCGCTGCCAACATCCGAACCGAGCACCAGTTCAGGTAACGTTTTTCCATTTCCTGATTTATCTCAAGCCATTGAATCCCAAGAAGAGTCGGTCAACCCTGAATGAGTAGAATCATCCCACAATAGCCTAAATGAACCCATAGCCTAAAAAAATAAACCCGAACCTGCACGAAAGTTCCTTTATATCCACTGTCGAACTATGTTTTCTATCAAAACCTATCTCCAAGTTTTAGGGCATTCACGACCAGTATAACTAATGATGAGGTTCCTAAGTCTATACACGAAGCTCTAAGTATTCCTAAGTGGAAGGAGACAGTCTTAGAAAAAATGAGGGCCCTAAAAAAAATGAGGCGTGGGAAATAAGTGAATTGCCTAGGTTGCAAACACACGGTTGATTGCAAGTGGATATTTATGGTAAAATACAAAGCGGATGGTAACGTGGAAAGATACAAAGCGAGACTAGTCGCTCGTGGGTTCACTCAAACCTACAGTCTAGACTACGAGGAAACATTTGCACCAGTTGCCAAACTTAACACAATTAGAGTTTTTCTCTCCTTAGCAGTGAATCTCGATTGGCCATTGTTACAATTTGATGTCAAGAACGCGTTCTTAAATGGGGAGTCAAGAGAAGAAGTATTCATACAAGTTCCACCCGATTTTGACAGGAACTCCGATTGAAAGGTATGCAGGTTGAAGAAGGCTTTATACGGCCTTAAATAGTCTCCTCGGGCCTGGTTCGGAAGGTTTTCTAAAGCGATGAAGGATCAGCACTACAAACAGGCTCAGTCTGATCACACCATGTTCTACAAGCACACTCCGGGAGATAAAATGGTCGTACTAATTGTTTACGTAGATGACATGGTTATGACAGGAGACGACGAGGCTGAACTCAGAAAACTAAAGCGTTTCTTGGCTCAACAATTCGAGCTAAAAGACTTGGGAAACCTCAAATATTTTCTGGGAATGGAAGTCGCAAGATCACCAAAGGGAACTGCAATTTCACAACGGAAGTATGTGTTGGACCTCCTGTCTGAAACTGGTCTCCTCGGGTGCAAACCGGCTTCAGCACCGATTGATCCCAACCACCGGCTCAACAAGAAAGAAGGAGATGTACCGGCTTACACTCGCCCCGACGTCGCTTACGCCGTGAGTCTTGTAAGTCAATACATGCATAGTCCATCTGAAAGTCACCTCGAGGCTGTGTACAGAATATTACACTACCTCAAGGGCAGTCCAGGAAAAGGAATACACTTGCAGAAAAATGAGAGCAGGCAGATTGAGGTTTATACCGATGCAGACTGGGCCGGGTGTTTAGATGACAGAAGATCAACCTCAACATATTGTACCTTTGTTTAGGGTAACTTGATGACATGGAGAAGTAAGAAGCAACAAGTAGTGGCTCGAAGCAGTGCGGAAGCTGAATTTCGAGCTATGGCACAAGGAATATGCGAAGTCACTTGGATAACAGGCATCCTGGAGGAACTACAAATCGAATCAAGCCCACCTATGAAACTTTTCTGTGATAATAAATCCGCAATCAGCATTGCTCACAACCCTGTCCAACACGAACGGACCAAGCACGTAGAGATAGATCACCATTTCATAAAGGAGAAGCTCGAGAAAGGAAAAATTTGCATGCCATTTGTTCCAACAATATAACAGCTTACAGATATACACTCACAAAGGACCTATACAGGCAGAAGTTCGATGATTGTCTCAGCAAGTTGGGAATGAAAGATATTTTTGCACCAACTTGATAGGGAGTGTTAGAATTAGTCTAAATTAGTTACTGCAACTATGTTAGTTCCTATTTCTTAGGATTAGTCATCTGTTCTGTTTATTTATTTATGCGATTAGTTAGGAAGTTAGTTCAATTGTATTCCTATTTATACCACTCCATTAATGAAGAGAATTACAACGCTCAATTACACCTGCTTTTACTATGCATATTTTTTTAACTGTATTGGTTTAGATTGTCACGCCCCGCTCCCGTAGGAGCTATCGTCCTCGTTAAGGCGTGATGTCGCACGAGCCTAGATTGCGCTCGTGCAAGACGGGTTCCATAACGGCCGATTTCAGAGGCTGCGACGGGGACGTCGCACAGGAGTCCCAAGCAGAGACATTGAACATGCAGCAGAAATTTAGAACAAACACAAGTTATTCAAAAGAAGCTCTTTATTGATATTGAAACAAAGGTTACAATGGGGAACAAGGCCAAAATTACAATTACTCAAGCTCACTCTTCTCACATTACAAGTCACTCAGCTCTCTCTCATCTCTCAATACATGTCTTGACACCATGCGGCCGTACGCTTCGAATCGCCAAGGAACTCCGTGCCTCGACGCATCCAAGCGAGCTCCGCGCCACGAGCTTCTACCTGTGCCTGCACATGGAAACTATGTGGATGTCAGTACTCAACTGTACTGGTGGAATGAGCTCCTCGTCCACCCATACAAAACCAACACGTTTGATTTACTTTTGTGCAACATAGTCCATTCATATCAATTGTCTTTCTAGTCTTGTCTTAGAATCAGTTTTAGGACCGACGCCTTGGCATATTTTGTGTCTCTAGACCATCCCGTGCCAGCAACAACAACGTCGACTCAACAACGTTAATCTATCAAGTCGTGCTTGCCTTTCGGCCAAAATCAGAGACGCAACTACGCGATAAGACTCCATTCCCGTGTGACCGTGCTATAAGTCCTTGTTGAGGCCGTGCCTCGCAACTCAATGAGACTCAATCATATCGCCGCCTCGCGGCCCTTGCCGCCTCGCGGCCCTTGCCGCCTCGCGGCCCTTGCCGCCTCGCGGCCCTTGCCGCCTCGCGGCCCTTGTCGCCTCGCGGTCCTTTGCTATTTTTATCACCAACTAACCCAATCAAGACTTCTGAACTTGTGTCGACCGACTTTGCCTTGCGGCGGTTCCTGACTTAAACTCCAGACAACTCAGATCCAACACATGCAACTTATATCCCAAGACTTACGACTCGACGCCACACCCCTGTGCCAAGCATGTCGCCTATGTTGAAGCCACATCTTAGGCCCCAAGCATCATGTTCTAACTTGTATACACCTTCGACTCGACACAATTCCGAAGGCATACGCGCGGATAGCCGTCATTTTGCTGACATCTATATGAACAAGGGTCACTGGCAGAACAAGCCATCCTGGACTCATAGATGGCGTATAGGATGGTCCAGTCAAAGCAAGTAGCGAGCCCCAATGATCGTCCACCGAATACCTGTTGCCTCTACCTGGCACAGCTATACCTGTTTCCTCCTAGGCCGGATCGGTCATGTGGCCCCAGGTTGTCGATCCAAGGAAACCTTTCCTTTTACCTTGTACAAGTTGTCCATAACCATGCAAGACTCGACTCAAACTGACGTCTCACACAGTCATCCTTCTTTCATTGTTACCATCTCTTCCAAAAGCCAAGTTCAAGACTTCTATCCTTGAGACCCCTCGACGACCCACGATCGCGAGCCTTCTCCCTTGCTGCAATATCCTTTTTACTCAACTTAGGAATGACTATTTGATAACCCCCTTTTTCCATAACTTACCTTGAATCAACTGTGGCTCGTGCCTTAAACACTATGTCCGTGCATCGTGCCTTAAACTGACTTGTGATCCGTGTGACATTGTCGTCCAACTCATACTCCATATAACTAGCTTTGAGACCGTAGGACTTCATGGCTAGACCCAGCCGTAGAACTCGTAGGACCGTGCTTGTTACTACTCCGATAGCGTAACATAACTTGCCTGACTTAAAATCACAATGACTCGACGAGCAAAGGCTGCGTCAAGCCTCGCATTGCGGAAACGTGCCGCGCATGCGTTCGACTTCTGAACGACCAAGTCATTTGGGTGCCTAGACTTATGTCATAAGCCGTGCAATGCAACTTAACTCATGGGGCAAGCCAAGGCTATGCCAAGCCTTGGACGATATGACCGTGCATGCTTTATGAAGCATTCATGCGGGCGACGCCTAAGACTTATGCTACGTTCATAACTTTTCCTACTCAACCAACTTCCCTTCTCCCAAGCCACAGGATGAAGGATCAAGTGTCATTTTCAAAGCACGATGTGCACCAACTCTAAGCCGACCGTTGGACCTTTCTTTATTCTAACTCAATTCGACCCGTCAGGATTATTCCCTTTAGCTATGTGGATTCGTCTCTTTTATTATCAAGCCTACTTGTGCAAGTTGAAAACATGCGATTTATTATGTGAAGACTAAGATAAGCCAAGTTTACCGAAACTAACCCACCTGAGCGAGCAGTCGTCTCGACCGAGCAATGTCTTCAAGCAGCCGTTGCAAGGCTAAGTCCGAACGCCGTCGGCGTTTCGATTCCTCCGATTGACTGAGCGGGACGGGGCACAACATCATACACCACTCAGAAAAGTTTCGTCCTCGAAACTTACTGAGTACAATTATCGACTTACAATCTTTGTTCTACATTCAAGGACTCTCGCACACACTTACTCCAATGCGTTTCTCAAATCCGAGCAACGCTCGTGCTACCCAAAATCTTTTCTTCAAAACTCCCGATCTAAAAAATCCTCGATACTTTCCCATTCCTCAAGTCTCACTTGAATTCAACGTATCACTTAGTTGGATCGTGCACATATTCCAGGCGTCCCCAAAATATATGCATTTCAGCCAAGCCTTGTGATAGCAAATCCCACCATCATCACTCGAGTCGGATCGTGCACATATTCCGGCGTCCCTGATATACGTGCATGTTAACCGAGCTCGCGAGTAGTGCCTCCATAATTCCTATCGCTCCGCACCGGAACGTCTGCCTAACCGCTAGGCTATGCCTTTTAGGCTATAGTCGATCTGTCAGTATTGGAATAATAGTTTCCCAAACAACAACAATATCAACACTGACCCCATCCTAAGGTCAAACCAAATTGATAGTACGGGATTTTCTACCCAAGCTCGCATCACTCCAATTTCTAAACATCGAGCTTCGATTCCCTACACACATCCTAACGTTCGTCGCACGGGATCTGAGTCATTCAGCAAAGTGATCCTAAGATAACTCGCGTTTCAACCAATTCCTTGACGTATCGATATCACTCGTTCATCAAGCCATTTCGTATAGTCTATCTCTTTGAACACGTTCGACATAGATCGCCTATCAATCTTTCTCAATTCAAGCACGCTACGACACAATTTAGTCGCTAACCAAAATTTCACATTCCACATTTTCTAAGTCATCTATTCCAATTCACGTAATCGATCATAAGGTCGTCTAGCTTAACAATATGTTGCGTCCCGATCTCACGCGAGTCAGATTATCCACGGTGGACATGAATCACCATGCACGCTCCCGCGGGATAGTTATCCTCATCGGAACGTAACTCTTGTTTTGCGTCTAGACTAATTCATTCTCGATGCGCGGATTGGACCTACTCAATCCTCAAGTTTACTCAATCATCAATCGCAAGTCCAAACATCCTCAAATTTTTCCTTCGCATCAAACCGACAAGTCGAGACAATCAAAGTCGTCGCATCCTGATTTTCCGAGTTCGATCATTCCCGCGACATGAATCACCATGTCAGCGCTCACGCGGAACGAATCGTCCCAAATCCGACGCGACGCATGTGCGAGACTAGAGTTGCGCTCGCACAAGACAAGAATATCGACGTTGTGGTTATCCGCGTAACCATCAAGACACAATCATTTTCATCCAACATTCATTTCAATCAAAATTCTAAGTATAGCATCCAACCGAACAATAACACTTGCACGATCGTCTTTCGCCGAATTAGAGTGCCCCGAGTTATCGCATATCGATCTTTGATACGCCTCAATACCATCGATGATATGCGTAACCTGACGATCTTCCTTTGCAACGAATTTCGAGTCGTACGAACGATGCTATCGTTCGACTGGATAGTCTCCTCGACATTCAAATTCAAGTTCGATCATTATCCCTCGAATCATTCACAACATCAATTTCCTCAAACCCAAATTCGCGTATTGTTCATCCGTCTAACTTAAGTCATCGACCAACGTTTTTATCCAAATCATATCATTCCTTTGCTAACTCAAATCATCGAGCAACATCCATTTCAATCCTTAGAGTCATTTCGTAACTTCAAAATCAAACCTTTCATGCACGCTATCTACCTGTCGTGCTAATGTTTTCTATACGATCCATCTATCGATTTTCTTTATCAAGTCATCCGTTCGCTACACCTTAACTTTTCCTCGATTTGATTTCACCTACTCAATCACCTTCGCGTTTCATACTTCGCGAAATCCTCAATCTCGTGCACGTTCTGTGCGCGTCGTTTCTAATTTATTCGAATCCACTTATCAAACTTCAAGACAACGACTCACTCAATCGCACTCGATCTAAGGCTTTGCATATGTGCGACGCTTGCTGATAGACTCACCGACACCCGTATCCTCAATCCATCGATCGACATCCCTGAGGCTATCGCATATACCACTCAGGGATGAAGTCATTCAACAAATCCTCAACACTATCGTTCAAATCAAAATCGACGTACTTCTTCAGATCTTTCGTTCGAACCATTCCTCAGTATCCAAGCACGCTCATCTATATCGCACCGACGATATCGCCGTTCGATAGCACCCCTATCAATAGTCATCTCACTTTACTCAATCGAGTTCAACTCATTCTTGCTCGACACTATTCAATTCCCGTACTCGACTTTTCTAAGGTCGACGCAATCCTTCGTGTATATGCCCAGCCCGACTTAGCCAATCGTGCCTACGCAAACCATCTTTTTGTTTTATCAAAAACTGTTCTCCTATGTTTGAAAAATAATTAGACTTACTATATGGACATCCCGTGGGACATTTGTGTGAGAGAGCGCACCAACGATTTCAACTTTGCTGAAGCAATAATTCAGAGTTTGCGGAACAACAGAGTTAAAGAATTCAATCGATAGTCCAAGGACATAAAGCCGTGCTCTGATACCATTTTGTCACGCCCCGCTCCCGTAGGAGCGATCGTCCTCGCTAAGGCGAGATGCCGCACGAGCCAAGATTGCACTCGTGCAAGACGGGTTCCATAACGGTCGATTTCAGCGGCTGCGACGGGATCGTCGCACAGAAGTCCCAAGCAGAGACATTGAACATGCAGCAAAAATTTAGAACAAACACAAGTTATTCAAAAGAAGCTCTTTATTGATATTGAAACAAAGGTTACAATGGGACACAAGGCCAAGATTACAATCACTCAAGCTCACTCTTCTCACGTTACAAGTCACTCAGCTCTCTCTCATCTCTCAATACTTGTCTTGAGCCAGCGGAAGCTTCGGAAGGCGACGTCCATACATTATGTCCCGTATAAGTCTTGACTCCATGCGGCCGCACGCTTCGAATCGCCAAGGAACTCCATGCCTCGACACATCCAAGCGAGCTCCGCGCCACGAGCTTCTACCTGTGCCTGCACATGGAAACTATGTGGGTGTCAGTACTCAACTGTACTGGTGGAATGAGCTCCTCGCCCACCCATATAAAACAAACACGTTTGATTTACTTTTGTGCAACATAGTCCATTCATATCAATTGTCTTTCTAGTCTTGTCTTAGGATCAGTTTTAGGACCGACGCCTTGGCCTATTTTGTGTCTCTAGACCATCCCGTGCTTGCAACAACAACGTCGACTCAACAACGTTAACCTATCAAGTCGTGCTTGCCTTTCGGCCAAAATCAGAGACGCAACTACGCGATAAGACTCCATTCCCGTGTGACCGTGCTATAAGTCCTTGTTGAGGCCGTGCCTCGCAACTCAATGAGACTCAATCATATTGCCGTCTCGCGGCCCTTGCCGCCTCGCGGTCCTTTGCTATTTTTATCACCAACTGACCCAATCAAGACTTCTGAACTTGTGTCGACCAACTTTGCCTTGCGGCGGTTCCTGACTTAAACTCCAGACAACTCAGATCCAATACATGCAACTTATATGCCAAGACTTACGACTCGACGCCACACCCCTGTGACAAGCATGTCGCCTATGTTGAAGCCACATCTTAGGCCCCAAGCATCATGTTCTAACTTGTATACAACTTCGACTCGACTCAATTCCAAAGACATACGCGCGGATAGCCGCCATTTTGCCGACATCTATATGAACACGGGTCACTGGCAGAACAAGCCATCCTTGACTCATAGCTGGCGTATAGGATGGTCCGGTCAAAGCAAGTAGCGAGCTTCAATGATCGTCCACCGAATACCTGTTGCCTCTACCTGGCACAGCTATACCTGTTTCCTCCTAGGCCGGATCGGTCATGTGGCCCCAGGTTGTCGATCCGAGGAAATCCTTCCTTTTACCTTGTACAAGTTGTCCATGACCATGCAGGACTCGACTCAAACTGACGTCTCGCACAGTCATCCTTCTTTCAGTGTTACTATCTCCTCCAAAAACCAAGTTCAAGACTTCTATCCTTGAGGCCCTCGACGACCCACGGTCGCGAGCCTTCTCCCTTGCTGCAATATCATTTTTACTCAACGTAGGAATGACTATTTGATAGCCCCCTTTTCCATAACTTACCTTGAATCAACCGTGGCTCGTGCCTTAAACACTATGTCCGTGCATCGTGCCTTAAACTGACTTGTGATCCGTGCGACATTGTCGTCCAACTCATACTCCATATACTAGCTTTGAGACCGTATGACTTCATGGCTAGACCCAACCGTAGAACTCGTAGGACCGTGCTTGCTACTAATTCCGATAGCCTAACATAACTTGCCTGACTTAAACTCACACGACTCGACGAGCAAAGGCTGCGTCAAGCCTCGCATTGCGGAAACGTGTCGCACATACGTTCGATTCTGAACGATCAAGTCATTTGGGTGCCTAGACTTATGTCATAAGCCGTGCAATGCAACTTAACTCATTGGGGCAAGCCAAGGCTATTCCAAGCCTTAGACGATATGACCGTGCATGCTTTATGAAGTATTCATCGGGCGACGCCTAAGACTTAGGCTACGTTCATAACTTTGCCTACTCAACCAACTTTCCTTCTCCCAAGCCACGGGACGAAGGATCAAGTGTCATTTTCAAGCACGCCGTGCACCAACTCTAAGCCGACCGTTGGACCTTTCCATATTCTAACTCAATTCGACCCGTCGGGATTATTCCCTTTAGCTATGTGGATTCATCTCTTTTATTATCAAGCCTACTTGTGCAAGTTGAAAACATGCGATTTATTATGTGAAGGATAAGATGAGGCAAGTTCACCGAAATACCCACCTGAGCGAGCGGTCGCCTCGACCGAGCAATGTCTTCAAGCAGCCGTTGCAAGGCTAAGTCCGAACGCCGTCGGCGTTTCGATTCCTCGATTGACTGAGCGGGACGGGGCACTACATAGATGCATACCCAATTAATCTACAAAAACTGTAGTGGTTGATAGTCTTAACTGAAACACAGTAATTCCCACTATTTTATGCCCGGACCTCGCAAAATAAAATTAAAAAAACTATACATACATTATAGTGTACTTGGCTAAGGGTGTGAAAAAAACAAATATTCAAATTCGTATTCAATACCCTGTTCAACTATGACTACTTTAAATATGGTCAATTTTTTACTTTTATATCCCAAAGTGATATATGTATTTTCAAACTTTATTTTGAGTCAATTTCTCTTAATTTGTGCTTACTAAATAACTTTGACAATGAGCTAATTCGTAACTGTACTTGATCCAACTCTGTATCATCCTTCGTAAAATATATGGACGTCATCAGGTTAAGTATTCGATTATGCGTCCTTGCTATATTCTCAGTTGCCCAAAATAATATCTTATCTAACAAAAAAAGATCTTCCATATATTTTAGTTCTAACCAATCCTTTTTCTAGGCCTTTAAATTTTGTCTTTATCACATACCTTTAGCTATCAATACCTCTTATATCGTCCATAAATTTTTATATTGTACTTAATTGAAATTTCTTATACTGATCAGACTCAAATACAGTGGAAATGGCTGGGAACATTGAATGCTCACTCATATCACGCACTCCTGCTATCAGCCATATCTTGCATCTTTTGTAGACCTCTGCTATCAGCCATACCTCTGCTATCAGCCATACCTCGTGTATCGTTTGTAAGAGTTATCTATATAGTTTGCAATATTCCGATATGGCAATACAATACAGTTCATATATTTTGGAATGTTCGATTCAGGTCCATTATGTATCCGACATGAACACTGTATAGTACAAGTGGACATGTTATGCCAACCAAATTTGGCATATTTGTGCTTCCTAGACAGGTCTTACCCGAATTTTGCTTATCTATAAGTTGGCTTTCATCAATTAGGCAACGAGCTTTAATTCTTCACTACCATTATTTCTTGCGTCTTTTTTAAACCTCTGCTATCAGCCAAATCTCTTGTATCGTATGTAAGAGTCATCTATATAGTTTGCAATATCGCCGATACCAATCCGATATGGCAGTACCTATACAGTTTGTATATATTTTGGAATGTTCGATTCGGGTCCATTATGTATCCGACATGAACATTGTATAGTACAAGTGGACATGTTATGCCAACCAAATTTGGCATATTTGTGCTTCCTAGACAGAAGGTCTTACCCGAATTTTGCTTATCTATAAGTTGGCCTTCATCAATTAGGCAACGAGCTTTAATTCTTCACTACCATTATTTCTTACAAATCTATCCCTACCTCTACATCCTATATAGTCTTCATAGAGATATATTCAATACTTCGCTTTTATAAAGAAAGCCCTAGATATTTGACAAAGCCCGCAACCAAGCTTCCTTGTATTGCTGATTACTCCTATGGTTAGATCTCACATCCTATCACTAATGGAGTTTTGTTACAGTAGCGTTTGGTGAGGTAATGCTATGCCAGGATCACTCTGACGTAACTGGAGAATTAGTTTAGACCACTAGGACAATGAATTTGAGCACTAAGCAACTCAGACTTCTGAAGCAAGAAATTACTAATCAATAGCTACAGATTGTGACAGTTCTTGTGAAAACTGGTTTCATCATCTTTAATGTTTTCCATAAGATAGGCCAAGGGGCCCTTGTAGGATTTGAATAATCTCAAAGTTCCTGCCTCCTCCCAAATTCCTCTCTTCATTTCCTTCAATCTTCACGGATGAGTAAATTGGGTGAAGAGAGCCTCATCGTGATCCTCATGTGGCATGATCTCTACACCTTCCGGATCCCCAATAAATACATGTGGATCTAGAGTCCTCCATTGCCATTCTCTGAAGATGTCTTTTGACCTCACATGTTATTTGTTGTCCAAAACAATTCTTCTAACAAAATACAGATAAATAAAACATGCACTTATTTATAAATAAACATTTCAGAACTTACATGATACTAAACAAGTTGAGAAATTTCCAATTATAAGCAGAAGATAAATGCACACCTCTTTGACAAGATCGCTAACAGCAGAAACACCAAGGGAACCCATGGCATTCCTAACTAAGTAAACGCCTGCATGTATCTACGACAACCCTGCAAAAAGCTAATACAAAATTAGATTTTACACCATACTTTAGGATACCTTGAAACGTCAAGAAAGTTTGTTTGCATGTAAAATATTTGCAAGCTTTGACTGTCCGTAAGCAAAGTAACTGTAGTATCTGCAAAATAGTAAAATCACATATCAAACTTAAACACAATCTAAAGTTTTTTGTAAAGCCAAACTAATTTTTAAAAGAGAAGAAAAGAAAAAGAGAAAAACATAAACTAGTAAATTGACCAAGCAGAAAATGCTAATGCCTAACCCCAAATAATGGAGAGCCAAGTCTTAAGTTGATTTACCCTGACTCTGGAGCATATCAAAATCCAGTCATACTGTATTTCTATTAAAGAGTATATGAGGTTCATATTAGCTACTTCTTTCAAAAAAAGAAAAATATAATCATAAGAGCCATCCAAACTACTGCACTTAGTTGGAACAAACTTGTAAGAACCTTCAGTAATATTTCATGGAAACAACATATTCCTACATTTTTAGGAACATTCGAATAATTTATGCAAGGAAAATATATGGTAAAATATTCAATGAAATGAAGGAACACCCATAATGTTGCTGAAAAAATAACATAACATCATATTGCAATTTACATCCTAAAGTTTTGAAGGGATAAGAAAGTGTGGTGAGGACTAACTAAAGATCAAGGATTCATGAATTCCCCAACAATAACAACCTAACTCCAACCACAAACCATATATTCAAAAACTACCAAGACGGGATCCCTCTCTCCCAACCACCAAAGGTTGTACCTAAAATAGAATGATGCTTTTCCTCCATCACCTCCAGTCGCATGATCTACACCTTCCGGATCTCCAATAAATTCATGTGGCTCTAGACCCCTCCATTGCAATTCTATGAAGATGTCTTTGGACCTCACGTGTTATTTGTTGTCCAAAATAATTCTTCTAACAAAATACAGAGAAATAATAAACTTGCACTTATTTTATCAATAATTTAAGAACTTATATGATAATACATAAAGTTGATACATGACAATCAGCTTACTTTTGTTGCAATGCATCAGAAATTTTCAATGATAAGCAGAAGATAAATGCATCTCTCTTTGACAAGATTGCTAACAGCAGAAACACCAAGGGAACCTATGGAATTCCAAACCAAGTATGACTTTTTCTCTCTTAAATGCCTGCATGTATCTATAACAAACCTGCAAAAAGCAAGATACAGAGATCATCACCTATGAAACTCAAACAAATTAGTACCAATTGCTTGATCCTCACATGACCAATAAATGCTTACATTAGATGACTTACTAATGTGAATCATATCTAAGAGTACCTGAGGGAAATTACACTGCAAAATGTTGACTTGAAAATCATGTTAAAACAACAGATGGCAGTAACATCAGGTGATCAGTATACAACCAGAACATGCCCAGGTTACAAAGTTATACTAAATTTAGGCACGTCTCAAGCATTCAAAAAACACTCTGTTAATACTTTGATAAATGGATTTCCAATTTCTCCATCGCATTATCAAACTCCAGTTTCCCTTAATATAAACTGTTGCCCTCTGCAGCCAGACTCATTTAAAAAGAAAAATGCAAGATGAAATTATTTGACTGTTAACATCACAATAAAAATTACATAGTATGGAATTCCTTAATAGGTTTATGAAGGGTGACTTATTATCAAGAGTCTGAGAAACAACAAATGGTATTCTCCTGCAGATATCAAACAACATAATCTTAGAAATGCTATAAGTAACCCCATGTTGCTTCAAAGAAAAACCCATATGTATCATAGTGATCATTATCTTTGGACTAACCAGCTTTACTGATAACCGGTTAATAACATAAGCTTCAAGGCAAGTGACTTAGCAAAAGAAAAAAACGAAAAATTGTAAAAAGCACCCTAGCACCAGTTATCTCATAAATAGAAAATCTAAATCATATGAACTACAATGTTCAGATATCAGAGTTTTTCATGATATATAGGAAAGTCCAAGCCAAAATAATGGAGATTCTGAAAATAAAGGTTTGATCATCCGGTCGATAAAATCACCTGTAAAGATCTTGGTAGCAACCATGATATTATGTCCATCTCCTGAAGAAGCCATAAGCACTCTAACTAAACTAGTTCCAGATTCACACACACTAAAAGATGCAATAGTTAAGGATTCCCACTCTCATGGAACACATTAAAGCCTATCAACTCCCTATGCGAGCAATTCTCGACAGTCCAAACAACCCCCACGTGTTGCCAAATGCAGAGGGTGCTTCCTGGACAACTGCAATTAGAATCGATTACCGTTCAGTCCAATCCTAGCAATTACAATTATGTATCAGAAACAAACAACCAATATTGGTAGGCATAGATCTACTTACTCGTATCCACCTCTTGAAGCACAGACAAAAGCTCCATTGTCTAAAGGAATATGTACACATTGAGGTACCGGTCTTCTTTGCCTGGCTGCGGGGTGCAATCTGTAGATCCTTCATTCCATCCACCGTCAAGAAGCCGCACAATTAGAACCCTCCTTAATCGCCTCTAGACAAATAGCTAAACGAGCAGAAAATAAAGGAGCATCGTCTCTTACATAGCCTATTTATGCAAAAGGAAATCACGTCAACATTAAGTTCAAAATGAATGAAATAACAAAAGTGAGGAACTAACTAGCAAGTAGTATAAGAATGCACTTTATTCCCAACCAAATCTTATTAAGATAAAGCATAATGTACAAAAATGGATACACGAAGCAGAAATTACAAGTTAAACACCAGTAAATAAGACCGAGCTTTGTTGTAAAAAAAGTAGGTACATTCTAAGTGGTATTTCACTTGATGTTGGTGTTTGATCTCATCCACTTGATAGTAAATAGTTGCCCAAGTTGAATTTTACCTGTTGAGTGCTTTATAATGTAATTATCTAATGCAGAAAACACCCAAAAGAAAACAGTGAATAAAGTCATAACAAATGTGAACGTGAACTTTACACACCTATGTGCAAAAGGCAGCAAAAATGCCAAATGCACCTCGCATTATATAAACCAGAGTAGGTAAATGATGTTTGGATATAAAAACTATTATTGAAGATGTACTTCGACAGACAACTGTATACAAAGTCAGGACGTTGTCAAAATATCGATCGCCATATTCTAAGATACTTAAGACACAGACACATGCTGCTCCCTGAATAACCACATGCCAAGTACAGGGCAAATCTCACACTGTACCATCTCCCGAATGAAAATGTGTTCTCACTCGAGATTTAATTTTCCATTCTCTGGTACATCTAAAAGTTTTTAACTTTTCTCCCTTTGTTGCTTCCTTCTTCAAAAAATGACAAGTTACAACATTTGAGGTCATATCAAGAACAATATTCCTAAGAACCAACAGTAGAGTATCGGTTTCCAGGGAAAGGTAGCAAGTCTCAATTCTCAAAGCCCTTTCTGGCAGTACTGGAGTGATATCTATAGGATTAGACTTGAAGGTGGCACCAGTCTTTTTCATTCCCACTCCGATTTTCAGATAAGATCTGCTAAATATAGATAATTATCAAAAGGCTAAAAGAGTTGCAAATAAGGCAGTAGAATGATCGATCTAAGAGATAACATACAGTATGATAAAAAGCTTAAAGATCAAAACCTAAGTGATCGTTCCAAGTTGAATTATAATGCAATGACACTTTGATTTAAATATAGTTGTGAAAGTGTTATCCATAATCAACATAACAAAGTAAAACAGTTACAATCCGAGATTCTAGAAAGGATGTCTGAAAGAACCTAGAAGAAAACAGTTAGGATGTCTGAACATTCATAAAACTGTATTTGCGAAGTGGTCACTTCCACCATCAGGTAAGTCATCACGATCAACAAAAAAGAGCATGCAGTCAGTTACAAACAGATGAATTTAAGATTTATGGTGTCCAGCTAAGAATTTATAATGAAATAAAAT
>JANAVB010022027.1:0-60540 GCA_029216955.1 Iris pallida
GGGAGGACTTCAGAAGCTCTTTCAGGAAAGTTCTACCCATGTAGCCTTGACAGCTTTGGAGGGGCAGTTTGCTAGTTTGGTGCAGGGGAGCTCGTCGTAGACGAGTACGCACGAGTTTTTTTGCCTGAACAGGTTTGCACCCAGTCTGATCCAGGATGAGGGGTACAAGGCCCGGAAGTTCCGGAGGGTCTTGTACATGCATGCGCACTCGTACCTCTGAAGACGTATGCGACCTTCGAGCAGATCCTGATGGAGGCGCAGATTGCAGAGGAGGATTTCGGCCTCAAGCCGAAGAGGGGCAGCGATATTCTCGGAGCTAGCTCGAGTGCAGGGCCGGCGAAGCACCCACATTTCCAGCAGAGACAGTTTCAGCAGCAGCAGCCTCAGTTGCAGTTTCAGCAGGCACCGACGCGTGCCCAGCAGCACCAGGGCCAGGGCCAGAGACAGGCCATTCAGTGTGCCTTCTGCAAGAAGATGGGGCACACCCGGGAGGCTTGTAGGATGAAGCTGGAAGTCTGTTATTCTGTAGAGCTCCAGACCACCAGGTGAAGGACTATGCTGTCCGTAGCAGCCAGACAGACAGGCCAGGACGACGTGCAGCAGGCTAGAGGAGGTCAGCAGGGGCATGCTTTTCGCCATGCCAGATTGAGCCCACTCAGGCAGTAGCAGAGCAGATAGCAGGGTTCCAATATTTTGATCTTCCTTTCCAGCATTTGCCTTCTTATAAACTGTCTTGAACCTTGATCCTATCTGTTCTTTGCTCGTTGGATGAAAATTGTTCTTGTGATGTGATATTCTTCTGAGATAAGTCGTATGGGCTAGGTCGCCTCGATTATGAGAATTTAGAATCCTCTAGGGTCATGCTAGCAGGCAGAGTGAGGACATATAGTCAGATTATGGACAGTATTTCTCAGGGTGTGGGAATTTAAGGTTTTTCGCTGCCAAGCTAGCGGCAATGACAAATATTTTAAATACCATAATTCTAGAGGTATGTACCGTAGTTGAGGACTCTATGATTATCGTAGTCTTGCTCACTGGTATGACGGAGATTCTGAGTATCATGATGATTGGACAGACGTATACGATTATCGATATGCATGATTTGTCAGTATTTACTTTATTTTAATTTTTGAGGATGTATTCTTTTAAGGTGGATAGACTTGGAGTTTCTATTTAAGAGTAATTTTAAATTTTTATAATTTTAGTCATTTAATTCATGCTTTGATTTTTGAGATTTTAATCATTTAAATTTTAAGCCATGACTTGTGATTTTGATATTTTACTATTGTTTGGTTTAATTTCGAGGACAAAATTCTTTTAAGGTGGATAGATTTGTCACCCCCAGTTTTCAGAAACATGGGTATTTTTTTATTTTTCATTTAGAATATTTTTGAAATTATTTATTTATTTATAATATTATTTTGGGGTTATTTATGTCGGGTTCGAATTTCAACTCAATCCGACTTGTATCGGGGACCCGCGGTAGTTTTGACTCAAGTGGACCCACTATTAGTTAGGTATGGCCCACATAGTAATATTTTGGGTTAGTGTGTTAGATTAAATTTCATGGATAGGTTTAGTTAATTAGAGCATTTAAAACTAGACTAATTTAGCCTCAACCTAAGCCTTTCCTATTTTAATTCAATTAGAGAGAGTGGGGGTATTTTTGACCTTTGCCAAGGGGGACACCTAGCATGTAGGGGCGGCCACAAGGAGGGGGGATAGGTGTGAGTCATCATCATCTCCATTTTATTTCTATCTACAACTTTCTCTCTCTTGTTCTTCCCCAAATTTCTAGAGAGACAACTTCATTGATTTATCTCCAAATCAACTCCTTCTTCCACCAAATCTTCTTCTTTTCTCCTCTACTCCATGAAAGGAAGGAGCTAGCCAAGTTTGGGAGGATTCGGAGCTCAGTTCGTGTCCTTTTGGAATCTCTACGTGTCGGTGTCGGGTCGGAAGGCTTTTTCCTTTGAATCTCTCTCCCGGAAGGTATAATCTCTCCTCT
The DNA here is from genome assembly GCA_029216955.1 of Iris pallida. Lineage (NCBI taxonomy): Eukaryota > Viridiplantae > Streptophyta > Magnoliopsida > Asparagales > Iridaceae > Iris > Iris pallida. The sequence goes on from JANAVB010022027.1 coordinate 2,009, forward strand.
AATCCACCCCAACATGCATATAGGATTATTTTGAACCCGTAGAAATGCCCCCATGGTTGTATCTCCATTTGTGTCCATTTCGTGTCCATTTGGAGGTCATAGGAGTGTTCTTATGTGTAGGATCGTGTCCTAATGGGAAAACCCCTATTTGGACACATGTGGAATTATATATATTGATTTATGTTGTTCTAACATTTAATTCCAGATTTACTATGTGTTTAGGATGTTTTCCTAAGTATCATATTGTATCATATTATTTAAATCCATACATGTATATATATGGTTATATATATATTCTCTCTCTCTTCTCTCTCTATATATATATATATATATATATATATATATATTATATATATTATATATATATATATATATATATATATATATAGCCATAATATATATATAATACATAATATATATATATGAGCCATAATATATATTATGGCTCATATAATATATATATAAAATATATATAATATATATATATAATATATATTAATATATATATATATATATATATATATATATATAAAATATATATATCTATATATAATATATAAAAAAAAATATATATAAATATATATATATATATATATATATATATATATATATATATATATAAAATATATATATAAAAAAAATATATAAAATATATAAAAAATAAATATATAAATATCTATATATATATATAGATATATATATATATATATATATATATATATCTAATATATATATAATATAATATAATATATATAGATATATATAGATATATATATATATAAATATATGTATATATTATATTATAATATCTATATAATATTATATATATATATGTATATATTTTATATATAATATAAAAAAAAATAAAAAAAATATATATATATATAATATATATATATATATATATATATATAAATAAAATATATATATATATATATTATGGCTCATATAATATATATATAATATATATATATATATATATTATATATATATATATAATATATATATATATATATATATATATATATACCATGGTAAAAAAAAAAAAATATATATATATATATACCATGGTAAAAAATATATATATATATATATATATATATACCATGGTATGTGTATGTGGGATTTTGTGTTGGTATGGGGGCACTTGTAAGTTCGGCCAAGTGGGAGAGTTAGTGTGTGTTTGTGTTAGTTTAGAGAGTATGTAGTTGTGGTGTTTGAGTAAAGGGTTGTGAAGGAATAGATGGAGTTTGAGAGGGAAATAGAGGAGAGATTGAGAGTGGGTGAGTGAGTGTTTGGAAGGGGGGGGGGGGGAGGGAACACCCATGAACCCAGCTCTTAACAGCCCCCTTAGATATCTACATGGCTGTCCCAAATGACAGCCCATGTAAACCCTTAAAACCCCCACAAAAACCTGTCCTAACATACCTAACAAAGCCCCCTACAACCAGCACTTGGCTGTCTCCTTTGGCTGTCTAAAACATCCACTTAACAGCAGCACTTTGCTGCCATTAACTGTCCCAAAAACCTAGCACTTGGCTGTCCTATTTGACCACAAAATCTGTCCAGATTTCCCCTTATATGGCTGTCCAGTTTTAGCCTATATGTGGCTGTTCTAAACCCCTTTAACATTCAGTCCAAAACCACCATATGGCAGTCCATGTTAACCCCAAATTGCTGTCCCATTTACACCCTTGACAGTCCACAAATCAGTCCACATTTGTTTCATAAAACAGTCCCACACAAGCCCATGTGTACTGTCTCCATTTGTCCAAACCCAGTCCCATATCATGCCGTGTAATCAGTCCAAATTTCAGCACCTAGTAGCTGTTCATTTCACCACCAAAATAGCCTTAATACCACCCAAGTTTTAGTCCCTATAACCGCACAATTTCAGTCCACATTGCTTCACAAATTAGCCTACTATATGAGCTTTATGTGTGTGTGTATTGTGAGTTTGTGTGTGTATTGTGAGTTTGTGTGTGTGTGTGAGAGAGCCTAGAGTGGTGGCTAGTAGCCTATAGGTTAGCCTATGTGTAAACCTATAGGAAAGCTTATAGGTGAGTGAGATGTGAGAGTGTTGTGTGTGAGTGAGTGTGATATATGTGAGTGCTAGAGTGATGTGAGAATGAGATTCATGATATTGGTAGGGGTAAAGGGGTATGGTGAACCAACATGTATTCTAAATATGATAGATACCTAGGATACCCATATTTCTTGGTAGGTAAGCCTTAGATAGGATAGTATCTAGCTATCCTAGGAAACCTAGGATAGTATTCCTAGGTTAGAGTGGTATGTGCAAGGTATCGGGATTTACCTTGGTAAGGTAATGTAGGTTTTGCCTAGAAATAGGGTATTGGAGTCTAGAGTCTAAGATGTGGTTAGAACTTGGTTCCCTTGGTTGGTAATGATCAAATGTAGTGCTCCTAGACTAGTTTTGACGTCGGTTGACCATTTTGACCAAAAGTCAACAAAAGTCAACCGAGAGTCAAACTTAGCCTTTAAGCGACTAGATTTGACCGAAACTAAACCAGAGTTGACCAGTTGACTGAAAATCAACTGTTAGTCAACATTTGACTTGTTTGACCTAGGGTTGACCCAGTGTTGACTTAGTGTTGACCAGAGTTGACTTTTTACCAAAAGTCAACTATAAGTCAATCTTTGACCCCGTTTGACCTAGTTTGACTTGGATTGACTCCCAGTGACCTGGTATGACCTAGTATGAACCAGTATGACCTAATATGAGTCAGTTTGACCTAGATTGACCTAGTTTTGACTTATACTTGCATTCATGACTTATATTAGTTCCTTTTTTCAGTATAAAACCCTGTTTGACTCATAGTATCTTATTTTAGGTCTGTGATCACTCTGAGCGTCTGTTCACCTTATCAGCTCAAGACCACAGGCGAGTACATTCAATGATAGTTTGTATTGTCTTGATATCTGCTATATCCAATTCAGTTGTAGTGTTATACTCGATTTTCAGTCATGATAGTTCACGGACTAGTATATGTTGGATCATGACATGGGATGTTATTCCTAGATTTTCATGGTATATTGGTACATATTCTGTCTTATTTCAGTGTATTGGTATAGACATCGATTTCAAAAGGGGACTTGCTACCCTCTTATGGAATCCCGTGTCATAACGTGTCATGTCCAGATCCATTATACTATTCAGGGATGGGGGAGTTATTAGTGGTTGTGTGATCAAATTCCCACATGGTTCTATTGTACATATGGTTCATAGCTATACCCTCGCCTCACGACGGGTAAAGCCTTACCCTATATGGTTCATAGCTTTCCATGGTGACCGGCCTTACCGCTCTATTGTATTTATGGTTCATAGCCGGTCGGATGGAAAGCCTGAGTATATTTTCCTAAGCCGATCACATAACACACTAATAATTCAAGGCACCTTTTATATTTATTATCGTTGGAGACTAAGTTCTGTTCGGGAGAAGGGTTACAACCCCGGTCCTTGTTTGGTTAAGGGTTGTAACTCGGCTTCCGAATAGTTCCCAAGTCGTCCTATATACATACATATTGTCGTCCTTTTCAGTACTCAAATCTCGATATATATTTCCAGTTGATTTTGTCTTGTATTTTATTACACTGTCTCTTATAGAATTTGTTAATTCATATAGAACTGCTGTTGGTGTTTGTACTTGCTCATTTTTCTGACAGAAAACCGTTGACAATTTTACAGATGATTTAGAGGCAGATTGCCCGACCTATTATGGGGTCGAGTCAGATGGAGTAGACCCGGACTGTGGCTTATTGGTAGAGCCAGTAGACTTTGCTCACCCTGAGTAGTATAGTTTAGTTTGATTTGCCTGGCCTGTGAGCCAGCTAGTATTTTCAGATTGTAGTATCTTATATATATTTTTCTGTGACTCTGGGTTGTTGTGTATAGCTCTGGACTTGTGTGTATCTCGGACTCATTTCCTGTTTTATCTATCATATTTCTCTTCCATGCTATCTACCTTAGTTTTGTATTTGTGATTGAGACTGTATTGCTATGTCACCTCCATTCGAAGAGTATATACTGTACAGGTACCTTTATCTGTTTTAGTCGTAGTATTTACAGACCCTATATACAGCGTTCTACCGTCGATACTGCGGCGTAGGCTGGACGTAACCACATGCTCGTGCCCCTCTTCAGGGTGTGGGTCATGACAACACGACCCCAAAATCACAACCCAAGGACACGAATCAACAAGCAAACCCTAGATTTAGGAATTCAATCAAAAACATTTACAAAAACAGCAAAAAGAAATGGTTGTGGCATTTCAACAATTACCTAGACTAGGGATTTGATACGTGTCCAATACGGACACGAAACCTAATGCAAACGACACCAATCCTTCACTATAGCTAGAGGACACCTAGATCTAGGCTACCATGCAGTAAAATTAGAATTAAAATAGAATTAGAGGGGTTTAACAATAGATTGCAAGGATTAAGAAAAAACCCCAAATCAAACGGTTCCCGTTGCTATCCAAATACTCTAAATTGCTTTAAAACTGAAATTACTCCTCAAAATCAGCAAATAGAGGTTGATTAGAATCATATGCAAAAGATTTGGGTCAAAAAGGATTAAAAATGGATTTACTTTGAATTTAGGAAAGTAGGGATTTACCTTTCTTTTCTCTAAGTGTTGGAATGATACAAAAGAGGCAATAACTAAATGAGGAGAATATTTATAGGGAGGGGAGCCCTAGTGGCTGGTTATTTATGGCTGAAATTAGGGTTAGGGTTCAAGTCATGGGCCATGGGCCAAGTTTCATAAGTCATGGAATTAAATCCTTAAGTCATAAGTCATTGCACCTATCATTATTTCTCCTATTTCAAACTAGTTCCTAAATGACTAAATTAAGGTTGACTTAAGTTAGACTAGAGTCTCACTATGCTAACTAAGTCACCATAGCTAGAGTCTATATCTAGGTTAGCCTACAAAGTCTCAACTAGTCAAAGTCAAAAATAACAATCACCACTCCAATAATTAATCAAATAATTCCAATAAGTCAAAATGACCAAAGTACCCCTAGGCTAAAAATGATAAATAAATATCTTAATCACATGGTTAGGCTCTAGGTCAGACAATCTCTAGGGTTCCACTAGCAGCACATCAAAATCACAAGTCATGACTTAAAATAAATTTTAAATTGATTAAAAATAACCAAACATTATAATGTGATATAAATATCAATAAATAATAATTATAATTTTAAAAGTTCAAAATTACCCTCATTTGGAAAACTGGGTGTTTCAAAAAACATAGCAGACGACGGAAATGTTCCGTCATCGGAATCGACCCACCGCACCACTTCAATCCCTACTTCCTAGCCGCTTTGGCCTTCTCAGACTTTTCCTTGTACCTTGGCTCGTCGAATCGAGCCTTCATTGCAGTCCACTGATCAGGGGTGATCCAACCTTGGATCGGCTTTCCGGCACGATCACGTTTCTTCTGATCACTAATAGAGTCACGGATCAGCTTAGCAGCGACGGAAGGAAATATCCCCTCGATCATCTCGGCCCGGTGCAGTAGATAGAAAAATATATCCTAGAAGAGTGTAAACCAAATATTTATCAGTTATATATAATATACAAAAATTATATGATTCATGTTAAAAGTAAATATATTTTAACCTTGAAGCGCGCATTCCAGTGGGCCTTTCTCTTGTCTGGAGCATCAGAGTAGTTTATCCAAGGACCACCATAATCAGTCCTCAATAACTGGCCTAGGAATCTCTGTACCGACAGTGGACGATATTTATACAGACATATTATATTCATGAGATAAGTTAATTTATGATAAACACAGGAAAAAATAATAAACCAAAATACTTACTTTATACCGTCGGCCCAGATCTCCGTCCTCGTCTTCTTCGGAGGTGCGCACGCATCATCTGCCTGATACTGGCCGGCCGTCGGCTCAGCCTCCTCCATCTGCTCATCTGTCTCCATCGTCGTATCGGCAGGAGGAACGCTAGACTCGGGAGCAGTCTCAAACCTGGAACTACTCGTTCCAGGAGATACGCCACGTAGCGTCATGGCAGGCGGAGGTACTGTCCGATACAAAGAAGTACTGGGCGACGAGGATCCAGAGCCGGTACCAGTAGGAGGTACCAAAGAAGAACCCCGTCCTCTGCCAGTACCAGTAGGAGGTACCGAAGGAGAACCCCGTCCTCCCCCATGTCGGGACATGCGGAACGATCCGGGACGATCTGTCATACCTGATAACAACATATGATGATACAACAAATAATAGAGACTAGAAATATGAAAGTACAACAAAGACAAGATAATAACCAAGATAACATATGATGATACATTTTATAAGAAATATCTAAGTTCAGATAGTACATTCTACAAGAAACATCTAAGTCCAGATAGTATATTCTACAAGAAACATCTAAGTTCAGATAATTGTGGACACACATAAAAAAGAAGAAGAAAATAATGTCTTTTCTTTTACTGGTGCAAGGCACCACAAATCGAGTATGCCTGAGAGATCTTGCGTTGAGGATCCCCGAGTACAAAAAAGAATTCTGGGAAATGGGACGATGGAGATCGAGCGACAGTTGCTCCTTTACTCCGTTGATACTCTGATTACAAAAGTGGAAGAAAACCTAAGAAAATTTCTAACTCTCGGCTCACTGGCAAGAAGTACAGCAATTTGGCTCTTGAAAATGCTTTCCATTCTGTCCGTTGAAGAGGGATGAGGCCCCCCTTTTAAGTCGTTCTTGGGCTGGAACGATGTTATGCACCCACATAGAAAAACACGCTGGTTCCTATGTGGGCGCATGGTCCTGCTTTGGGTGCATAGGATGTAGGCGCATACAGGCTGCGGATCGTGGGTTGGTCGTGGCGTTGACGTGGCCGCATACTTTGGTGCATAACTGCTCGTGGAGACTGACGTGGCCGTGCGCTTCGGTGCATGTTTTGATCATGGCTTTGACTGAGTCAGGCTTGAGCGCATAGCTATGTCTCAGGCTATGCACCCTCCTTTCGGGGGAGTTAGTCTTGGACGCATAAAACTTTACTGGCTGGACGCATGAAACTTTACTGGCTGGGCGCATGAAGTTGTACTGACTGGGTGTATGAAGCTTCGTTGGCTGGGAGCATGGAGCTCCACTGACTGGGCGCATGGGGCTTTACTGACTTGGGCGCATGGGGCTTTATTTGCTGAATTTTTTATGCTTCTACAAGACCCCCTTCAAAGTTTTTGATACTTGAACAAGTTCGAAATACTTTGAAAGAAGCATGGATCGTCTTCTCGTAATGCAATGGGCGCATGGCACGACTCTCTCCTTTGGGCGTATAGTATTTGGCCAGCCTGTTAGAGAGATACGACTGTTGAGATCTTTCATAAAATCCAATCTGACAAATTTATCGGAGCAGAATTTAAAGCGGTCTATCCTTCACACGTCATCCACGTCAGCAAGTGACAGTTGCATAGTATGCAGGAAGCTGATTCTTTACGTGGGTGAATAGGCAATTATGGGCGCATACAACGTAATAGGCGCATGGGCGTATACAGCAAGTGGGCGCATTGGACGTGGCCTTATAAATAGGCCCTGAAGGAGAGAGAAAGTTCATTATTCTCTTTTCTTTAAATTTTTTAGAAAACTCTTCGTCTTCTTTCTTTGAGACCCATGTCTCCCAAGGTCGCCAAGAGATCCACGAAGGGCAAGGGGCTGCGCCGAGTGACTCTCCTCCTGCGACAGCATCTTCGGCAGTCCAGGACCCGATTCTGGATGAGGGCATACTTCAAAAAACAAAGTCTCGAGCGTTAATTTACGACGCTCGAACTTTTCTTCTACCCGGGCGCTTGTGCCTAAGGCAACATACTTCTGTGAGCATTATTATACGCCCACAGAAGTCATGTGCAAACACTGTGGTGTGCTATACGTCCACGTGTTGCCATGTTATGCGCCCTCTAAGCAGTGGCATGTTATGCGCCCATATACTATTCGTGTGTTATGCGCCTGTATGTCTTGTTTTGGGCACATATCCCTTTGGGCGCATAGCCCTTTGGGCGCATAGGAGCCTTAAGGACTTGGTTTTTTTTTGCAGTTTCCTGAGTCTGACTTTCTTTCTGCCCTTGCAGTAAACATGTTTGTCCCATAGCTTGGTGGTATCCCTTTCGATTTCGCTTGCCACGTTCTCGACACGAGCCTTATAACCAACATGGTCAGCGATGTCCAAGCAAAGATCAGTCATGACCAGCCTACGGAACGGGCGATCGCCATTATTGAACAGGAGAAAAATTTTTGAAGCAGATGATGAATGACGAGAAGCTCGGAGGGTCGCACTGTTGGAAGAAGTCGTACTTCCTATTTGGTGACAGTGTAGGATTTGAGGACAATACGACTATATGTCTGAAAGAGTCTTTGGTAACTACGTTGAATGACCAAAGAATAAGGCTGCCATCATTGAACCGCCAATACCCTCTGTCGACGTTTGCTGATCTAGCTGTGCAGAGACAAATAAAATGGGACCTGACTCTTGAATTGCCTGGGGTTGTTTCTGGCAGGATCCAGTTCAACTTTGGTGATCGGAAGAAGGACACATTCAAGTGTGTCAAAGGTTCCACATCCTACTCCATGAGGGGGCTGCAACCGGGTGTTATGCTGAACGATGTCCAGACTGATCTTCATCCTTATGCTGCTGAGACTCTCTCCAATTTGATGCTGTCGAAGAAGGTGTCATATTCGGAAGGGAAGATACGGTTGGAAGGCTAGAGACGTCCCGTTTCGTTCTGGAGTGACCTTACTGGATGGGTGCTCTCGACTTATGAGGCCAATTTGAAAGCTGTCGGTCTTCTCTATGCCGTCAGGGCCACTCAGTATGGCATCAAGGTTAACTGACCGATGTTCGTCTCCTTGGCAGAGCTGTACATCCATCATACGTGCACCTTCTTTACTCCGGGTGGAGGGATGGGTTTGGCTCTCCATGATATGCAAGCGGTGTCCAAACTTCCCTGGGGTGTAGAGCCGTATGCAGAATATGTCCCCAGTGATATAAAGATCTTGGATTTGGAGAAGGAGAGCTCTGATATAATGAATGTGTACAAAGAGTTACTTTGTCACTTTTTTATTTGTCATCAGACTACGAAAAAGGGTAAGACCGAGGGGTCCATCCCGCATACAAGGTCTTGGACCAACTATGTTTTCATCAGAGAAGGGGGGAATGATCCAGTCTCCTTCTCATCGCCTAAGCCTTTGACAATCTTCGAGATAGATCAGCTGATGATAGCTCATGGAGCTGAGGATACCGAAGATAAGGATGATCCTGAGGGAAATTCCCTGATCTATCATTACTTTAGACAAGCCAAATTTAGGATGTAAGAAAAGGCGATGCTCGCCGCTTTCCTGGTAATATGGCTTCATGACTGCGTAGTCCCTAGCAGCTCAGGGACTGTTGAGAGAATCAGCCGGAGGATGATACTTCCGGCTGTAAAGTTGGCTTTTGGACACCGTCTTGCACTGCTTCCTGCGATGGTCTATGCCATCCAACGGGGTTTGCATCATTTTGATGCGAACGCAATAACATCTGGAGGCAAGAAGGACTTTACTAGGACTGAGTTACCCTTCCACTATCTGATGGGGTGGCTGGTACTGTATTGTCCCAAATTGATGAACACTGGGCTGATGGCAGATTCTTTGGCAGGAAATGCCTTCATTCGGAGGTTCAAGGACACGAATTAGACCGTTACAGGGGTGCCTGCTTGCAAGAGGGCTCTGAGTTTTCTACAGAATTACGAATTCTTCAGGGTATCGCCTCTATTTAGTAGTGGTCGGGCGAAAGACACCCTAGTAGATGAGGGAGCACTCACTACTAGCCTTCCAATTGGAGCATTCTATTGGCTCCAGTCCATTAGGCCTTCCCATCTGGTACTTAGGAACATGAACTACGCTTTCCTGGAACCTTACTTGCCAAGCTGCTTTGCACGACAATTTGGCTATAGCCATCTTCTCTTGGGCAATCCCAATCCTCATCTCCAGTCGATAGGGAGTCTGATCGACGGGGCACGTGCATGGGGCTATTACAATGCTGGATGTACAGGGGCAGTTTTTATCCTGCCCGAAGATAAACCCGACACTCATATGCTCTTTGCTGCTGCTAAGTTCTATATCCAGGTCAATACCTTTCTTTCTGGGTATGACCGTGAGCATAGTTTTGTATCGGGGACCAAGCTTGTCCCTCCCCTTGCTGATATAGGACGAGCACGTACAATGGGGAGTAGCAAGAAGGAGGGCGTCGCGCCCAAAATTGAACCAGCTGCAGCACCGCAATAGAGAGTTGTAGTTGAAGAGCCTATCATTGCAGCGCCTCGGAGGGAGAATACTGAAGAACCTCTTCCTACCGTTCCTCACAAGAGAAAGGCTCCCACCGAGCCGGTACCGTGGCCAAAAAGGACGAAGGTGGTTGTTTCTCGAAGGAGGAAGGTTGCGGACGTGGGTGTCGGCTCGCCTCTTTCCAGAAGGTCTTCTCGGCAGACGGCATTGCAGGCCGTCACCATTCGGGAGGTAGACCCTCTCCTAGACTCCGTAGCCATTCTGGTCAAGCCTTTGGAAGCTTTCTCACCTTTGCGTTTGTCCTTTGCACAGGACCCCAAAGTTACAGCAGAGGTAGGTGCCTCCTCCTTTGAGGAGGTAGAGGTGGCGACAATGTCCCCTACTCGTCCTCGACTGTTGGATAAGGGCAGGTCTTCTTCGGCTATAAGACCTGAACGACGGAGTGAGCAGAGCGAAGGCCCAGACCCTGATGGCGGTCAGAAGATCAGTTTCTCCTATGACATATTTGTGGAAGATATGTCTGTAATAGGAACTGGGATGAAAGAGCTGGACGAGAACCAAGTCCAATCGGCTCATCCTCCTGCGGGTACGTTGCCTTTGCGCCTCTCTTCGGATGAGATCTTTAGACTTCGATTTTGCGTGCTCCTCGTGAGGCTGACCACATCTGTGTGTTCCCTTGTAGACAAGAAGAAAGAACCCCTTATGGGGATAGTCCCCGCCATTGGGAGAGGGAAAGAAGTTGTTCCCGGCTCCTCCAAATTTGCTACTGTGGAGGGAGCTATTAATGAGCCGGCATTGGCTTCAGAAAGAGAGATCGAGCAACCTGCTGGGGGGGTATTGTTGAATTTGCTCCTGTTTCGGCTGAGCTTGTGGAAGAAACCAGGCCCAATGCTGCTCGGGACCTTGACATTATTCCTCCTGAACAGTTCGGGCCTGCTCTTGGTTTCCCTAAAACCAAGTTTGACGACATAGTCCAAGTTAGAGTTGAGTAAGCCGAAGGTACGAAATTATAACCTTTTTGTACTTCTCTTTGTCTTTTTCTGGTTACTGATGTATATTGTTTTCTCTGTCAGGTTTCGCTTCTTATCAGGTGTTCCTTCCAGAAGTGGAGGAAACTTTCCAAGCCTCTTCTCTGATAACCTCCACCGAGGATGAGAAGATGGCCCAGGAAGTTGTCAGAGCTTTCTACTCCGTATTGAAAGTGAAGCTTTCTGGAGTCTTGAATCAGAATGCCGCCTTCGGCCCTGAAAGGCTGTTGTAGAGTGCCAAGTGGCGGCCCTCGAGAGCATAGATGGCTATGAAGAGCGGGCCAACACTCTGAGGAAGGTCCTGAATAACCTGGAGGGTCAGGTGGCCAGGTTCCGAGACATTAAACAGCGGAGCCCAAAGTCAATGTTTCGTGCAGAGGACGACGCTCTGATGAAGGCTCTTACGGAAGAGAAGGCTACCTTCCAAGCAAGAAAGGACGTCCTCGTCCAGAAGATTGGCGAGCTGGCTGACCAGTATGGCCAGTTCAATGTTGCGAGTGAGGCTCGTGCTGCCTCAAAGAACAGGCTGGCTGTACAAATCACTAAGAAGCACAATCACATTGTACAGATCAGGAACGAGATTGCCCAGCTGGAAGTCGACTTGAGGGCGACAATATCTGAATAGGAGGATTATTTATCCCAGGCTGCCATGACTGCCACCACTTCTGTCCGATTAGAAGAACAGTTGGCAAAGTTGGAGGGGGAGCATCAGAGTTTGATCCTCTTTGAAGATGAAGCCGCTCGTCAGGAGGAGGCACATCGTCGAGCTGCTGTGAAGTCTGAGGCCGAGATTGCAGCTCTGAGGGATAGCATCAATCGTCTGTGTATCCCGTAGATTTTGTAACTTCTCCTTTTTTTTGGCCGTACACGACTCTTGTAAAAAAAGAATCTTTTCGGAAATGAATGTGATTTTATAAAATATCGATGCTAGAGGTAATGTGGACATAGCAAGGATATTTCTGGTGGGTATTCTGCTGGGGAATTTTTGATGTGGACCTATTATCCGTTTTATATTCGAATGATTCGAATATAGATAATAAGTTGAACGAATGCTGCTAGTAGAGGTAATATGGATGTAATAGCAGAGGATATTCTATATTTGACCAGAGGTAATACGGACGTGGAAAGATATATAGCATTAGGCTGGAGTGGATAATTCAGAGGTAATAGGGACGTGATTATCCTTGATGAATGATTTGCTCAGAGGTTATATGGACGTGGCAAAATATTTAATCATTCCACTGGGGAAATAATTATCAGAAAATAATTCAGAGGTAATAGGGACGTGACTTGTTTTCGTTAAACCGAGTTTGGACAGAGTCAAAAATGGGAATGATTCCACTGGAGAAATATTTACAGGACCTATTATCCAGGGCGTATTCAAGACTCTTGAAATACATATAATAGTTAGATAGTTTTTTTCCCTTTTGAATCATATATACATCGCACTGTACATTTACATGACAAGACATATGTGAACATTATGTAAAAGAGGTTACACATAGTATTTCTTCAGGAACTTGCCATTGATAGGTATCATGAGCAAGTCACCATCGGGCTTGGTTAGCCGGTACACACTGTTGGAATACACCGATTCTATGACGAAAGGACCTTCCCATTTAGGCTGAATTTTTTTTTTGTTTTGTGCGTCATGACCATCGGTCTTCTCACTGCTAGGACCAGATCACCGACTTGGAAGATCCTTTCCTTCACTTTTTTATTGAAGGCTTTGAAAAGGCGTGCTTGGTATAGCTCAATACGCTGTTGAGCTAACAAGCATTTTTCGTCCAGCGCTTCGAGCTCCTGGAGTCGCAGACGATACCTTTCTTCAGTAGTCAGCTCGCTGGCTAAGGCTACTCAAAGAGAAAGAATCTGAATTTCTAGAGGAAGAACTGCTTCGCTCCCATAAACTAGAGAGAATGGCGTACTGCATGTTGGAGTCTGGACCGTTGTACAATAGGCCCATAGACATTCACCGAGCTTCTCGTTCCAATCGCGCTTGTTTGAAGATACGAAATTCTTAAAAAGTTTTAAGATGGTTTTGTTGAAGGCTTCTGCTAGCCCGTTAGCGGCTGGATTGTAGGCAGTAGAGGCTATGTTCTGGATTTGATTCTTATCGCAGAATCGATAGAACGCATGGCTTGGGAACTGTGGACCATTATCATGGATGATCCTGCGAGGTAGGCCAAAGCGGTAGATGACGTGATGTTTGATGAAACTAATCACGTTTGACGTCTTCACTTCGGTGAGCGGTATAGCTTCCGCCCATTTGGAGAAGTAATCGGTTATGGCTAGGATGAACCGATGTTCTTTAGAGGATGGCAGGCTGATTGATCCTATGACGTCCATGTCCCAGGCTTCAAATGGCCAAGATGCTGCCGTTGGGTGTAGAAACTCCGAAGGCTGATGAATAAAATCGGTATGGAACTGACAAGCTCTACATTTCTTTGCATATTCAACAGCATCTGCTATCATTGTGGGCCTGTAATAACCTATTCTTTTAAGGCAATCATATAATTTGGGGCCTGGTTGATGTGTACCCCAAACTCCATCGTGCGCCTCCCAGAGTGCATGTTTGGCTTCTGTGTCTGACAAGCATCGCAACAGTAGCCCGTCGTAAGAGCGTCGATACAACATCTTGGTAGCTGTGTCATAGTAAAATCTGAGGGATCGTCTTTGGATGGATACTGCTTCCTTCGGGTCCTCGGAGAGGATTCCATAGATAGCGTAGCCTATGAAGGAAAATCTCCATTCTTTAGCATCGATGTTTGTTTTTGCTGCGTAACTATGATGAATATGCAAGGCATTTTTCACACAGAATAGTTTTCGACCAGACACTGTGATCGGCTGCTGTGTATTGGTAGAAACGGTCAAGGAAGCAACGAGACCGGCTAGAGCATCTGCTTCTATATTCTGTAGTCGAGGCACGTGCTCGATGAAGAATCTAGCGAAAGTAGATGCCAGCTCGATTGTTGCGCTGTGGTAGGGGATGAGATCTTCGTGGCGAACTTCATAATCCTCTCGGACCTGACTAACTATTAGCTTGGAATTGCCGTAAGCTTCCAGATAGTCAACTCCCAGTTGCTTTTCTAGTTGTAGGCCAATTAATAGAGCATTATATTCGGCCATGTTGTTGGTACATGGTTCCACGAGAGAATATGCATGGTGCATAACCAGATGATCAGGTGACACGAGCACGACACCTCCTCCAGCCACGATATTTCCTTTGGGCCCTGTTTTTGATGCGCCGTCAAAGAACATTCGCCAAATGGAAATTTCTTCAGTTGTAGTGTTAGACTCCACCACTTCGTCGGATTTCGTCGTAGAGTTTGGACGATTCTGGCACCGGATGAGCTGTTAGGAAATCAGCTAATGCTTGGCCTTTTACTGCCTTCTGAGGAACGAAGATCATATCGTATGGAGTCAACAGCATTGCCTATGTAGCTAAACGGGAATTGAGAGAGCCCGGTTTAGTCATGAGTATTTTGAGAGGGTTGACTTTGGATATAATGTGGATAGTCTGCCCAGATACATAATAGCGTGTCTTCTGGATGGCAAATACTAGTGCAAGGCATTCCTTCTCCACCGGTGTGTATCTGTGTTCGGCACCCACCATTGTGCGGCTGAGGTAGTAGATTGCCTGTTCATGGCCGCCTTCATTCTTCTGAGCTAACAGGGTGCCAAGAGAATGGTCTATAGCGCGAACATATAGTAAGAAGGGCTTCTCCATTATTGGAGCTCCCATTACTGGAGGGCCTGTAAGATACGCCTTGATATCGTCGAATGTACATTGACATTGTTCAGTACAGACGAAAGATACGCCTTTCTTCATGAGCTGGGTGAACGGTTGACACCTTCCAGAGAGATTTGATATGAATCGTCTGATATAGGCTAGCCTTCCTTGTAGTCCACGTAGCTCTTTGAGGTTTCTTGGAGGATGCATGTCGAGAATAGCCTTCACTTTCTCTGGGTCCAGATGTATACCCTTTGAAGTGATGACAAAACCAAAGAACTTGCCGCTGGAGACTCCCAGAAAAGACTTGGTTGGATTCATCTTGAGTTGGTGTACACGCATTAGTTCGAACACCGTTCTCAAGTCTTGGAGGTGGTTGCCCTTGAGACGACTTTTTACCGCGATATCTTCTACGTAGCACTCCACAGTTTTGCACAAATAATCGTAAAAAATTGTGTTCATGGCTCGCTGGTATGCCGCCCCTGTATTCTTCAATCCGAAGGGCATCACCGTATAGCAGTATACCCCCAACGGTGTTCGAAAAAGATGTGTGCTTCTCGTCGTCGGGGAACATCTTGATTTGGTTGTAGCCTGAGAACCCATCCATGAAGGACATCCGCTCGAAGCCGCAAGTATTGTCGATCATTAAGTCAGTGATCGATAGAGGGAACTTGTCTTTCGGACATGCAGAGTTCAAATCACGGTAGTCGATACAGAATCGAACTCTACCGTTCTTTTTTATGACTGGGATGTAACCACCACTTTTCGAAAATAAGGGTAAATTTGAACTTTTGTAATTTTTTATCATTTAATAATAATATTTAAATTATATTATTATTTATGGTGATTTTTCTTTATTTATTTTATATTATTTAGATGGATGAATTATGATTTTGGTTGTTGTTAGCTTAACCCTAGAGACTGCTTGACTTAGAGACTAACCATGACCAAGGAGACTCGACCATGTGACTAGATTGACTAATTACCTATTTTTAGGCAAAGGGTATTTTAGTCATTATGCATTACTTTGAATTTTATTAATTTATTAATTAAATTGCTTGTTGTGCGGTTTGATTGGTAGCTGAATTGGTGTTTTGGTAGTATAAGTGGTTTGACCTAAGCCAAATATGACTAGAAATCTAATGCCATAATTAGAATTATTTTTCATCAATTAGATTTTAATTTAGAAATTATTAGTTATTCTTAAATGATTTAAATGAATTTTTAAGCCATTTTTCTAATAGCCTTTTTAAAGCCTTTTTGACTTGGGCTTTACTAGCAACCTAGGGAGCCCAAGCCCATGCATCTAACATAACCCTAATCCCCTATACATGGACGGCCACAGCAGTACCCTCCCCCTCTCTCATTAATTTGTGAAGCATAGCCTCCACAAGTGAAACCCTAAAAAGTTCTCCTCCTCCAAAATTCTAGTTTCCTCATCTGGAGTCCATTTCTCACCAAACGAACTCCGTTGCACTCGTCTAGATGAGGAGGATTTGCTGGAGTATTACTAACGAGGAGGCGGAGGCATTTTCTTGAGGGGAATCGACCAACACGACGTTCGAGGAGTTCCGTTTATTGGGTTCTCGACACTCAATAGGTAAACCTTTTTTTACCATAGTTATTCTGAATTTTCTTTCATATTTTCATCCATATAGGTACCCTAGACTTGCCCATAAAGTTTGATTAAGTTTTGAGTTCGTTTGGTAGCGGTATCGGACATGTGTCGACCCGTCAAGACACGTGTTCGACGAAATGCTGCTAAGAAACGAAAGTTGATGTTTTTCAATTTTGTCTACACAAACTTTTAGGCAATATTATTTCTAGAGACTTTCGTGAAGATGGATCGGAAATCAACGAGTTTTCAGCGTCGTTTTTGGCATCGGACGGACGTGCACCGATCCCGTGCACGAGGCCGTGCATGCCCTGCCGTCAGCGTGTTGTATCTCGATGCACAAACGATATTTTTGCCTAAAATTTCTTGAACACGTGGGGGCAACCTCTGCCCAGATGCTCCAAAAATTTCACAGCTTTTCGTTGAGCGAGCGCAGAGAAATCTGGCGTGCATCGTTCAGCCCGTACAGTGCGCTGTGCTGAAACTTATCGCTGAAACGGACTTCGTACGCGCTGTCGACGCGATGAGGACCCGTTCCAGGACCTGGGACGTGTAGACCTATACCTAGACTACCCAGGGGATCAACCCCAAGTCGTGGCGTGCCCGACGAGCGAGCCACGAGGACCGAACCGCGTGCACGAGGGCACGCGCTGGCGCGCATGCGCAGCAGGCCGCGCGTGGTACGGGACTGTGTGCATCTCTTCGGTGCAATGTGTCGCTGTATTGTCATGTCCTAGACCTATCCCGGGACCCCCTAGCTATGTGTATGAGCACGAGGCTTCTCATTGTGTGTGCGGCGCTCAATCGAGCGAGAACGCACGCATACGTGCACATTGACACGTGGTATTAGGTTTTTTCTGATACACAATCTATGGACACAGCACAGACACGATTTCGAACCCGAGAGTACCCGAGCGCATCACGTGGGTTGAGACCAACGTGTATGCCAAGTTTCGCGAGTTGATTTGGTGTATTTTGCATTTTTGGTCGTGTTGTCGAAATGGAGTTTTTTCGGGTTCAAAGTTTTGGATAGAAATATGTTTTTTCGATTCTTTGACTTTTAATCTGTACTTTCTATTTTTTCAGTTCATATATGATATTTAGAACTCGCAGGAAGTGATCCGTGGAATTTCTACCTATTTAATTGTTATTTTCAAGCATATGTGAGTTTTCTACTTGTAGGCTTATATATATAAGTAGTATATATATATATATATATATATATATATATTTTTTACTTGTAGGCTTATATATATATAAGCATATATATATATATATATATATATATATATATATATATATATTTCAATAAATATAGTTATATATGCATATATGCACTATTTTGGAACGAGGTTCAGTTTTTCCAGATTCTTGAGTCTCTTCGGATTGAGAGATCGATCCGTTTCTCACAAGTGCATCCCTATACATGTATATATAATATATATACCTATGCATAGCCTATATATATGTAAGTTTATATATGTAAATACTTGTGTAATATAGTTTTGAGTAGAAATTGATTTGGGGCTGTTTGATTCCAGAATTCTGGAGTCTAACAACAAACCGTATTTTTCACACCACCATTCTTCCTATATGGTATATATATATATATATATATATATATATTTTTAATATATATATATATATATATATATATATATATATATATAATATATATATATATATATATATATATATATATGAGTATGTGGAAGTCTATATATATATGTATATATATATACATATATGCTTTTGGTTG
Organism: Iris pallida; assembly: GCA_029216955.1. Lineage (NCBI taxonomy): Eukaryota > Viridiplantae > Streptophyta > Magnoliopsida > Asparagales > Iridaceae > Iris > Iris pallida. Next base: position 20,451 of record JANAVB010022027.1, read on the forward strand.
ATAGAATATAGTTTATGTGTGTTTGTATGTTAATGTTTGTAACCATTGGAGTATTGGGACAGATTAGGATCGACCCAAAGACCTTAGTTTAGTCGAGTTGACCGACAAGTTGACCAAGTTGACAAAAGTCAACTTTGGGTCAAACTTGATCCAAATCGACTCAAACGAACTCCGAATGACTTGAAAACTTGAGTATGACCTAAAAATTAGTAAACAGACTAGTTGACCTTCAGTTGACCAGGTTTGACCAGAGTTGACAAAGGGTTGACTTTGACCTAGAAGGACTTAGAAGCATGTAGAATTACATTGTAGCCCTTTCTTATGATATGTTAGACCATGTTGTGACTTGTGGTTACTTTAAATAGGTTTATCTCTCTCCAGTTCAGTTACACATCCTCATCAACAGCTCGGATTGTCAGGCGAGTACATTCTCTGACCGTTTCATTCTTGCTTGGATGTATTTACTTGTTATAGACTAGTTTACTTGTTGCTGTCACGATATATTACGTATTAGTACTATATGGATCTCTTCATGGGATGTTATCCCCTCGGATACATCGAGTATATTGTGCTCATGTACTTTATCATGTGCATCGTCTACTCATTGTATTCGTACTTATTCATGTATACTCATGTGATATTCATGTACACTCATGATCATGTGAGCCTTCATGTATAACCCAGTGTGCATGTGGACTAGCTATCCATGTGACGTACTACTTTCATGTGCAATAACATAACCTGGACAGATCCTTGTGTACTGATTGGGACAGGGGAAGTATTTATTTGGTTATGTGATCTACACCATTTCATGTATAACTCCAAACTAGATTTAAGTCATGTATAACCGAAGCATGTTTACATAACCAAACATGTACTCTAAATCACGTAGTTAGCTCAGTTTTCTTATCTATATCATGTATATCTATTTCCACTATATCATGTTCTTATTTTTACAGTCTCTCTACTATTTCTTTATCAGCAGTTCATGTATATTATTCTATAGCTTGTTTCATATTTTCTTTCATGTTATGAACTGTGTGAGAGATATGTATTCGTTCCTGTCCTGACTGGACCCGTTGAAATATTACAGATGATGAGGATTGCTGTGACACTTACTATGGAGCAGGCCTAGTTGACACAGGTGACCTGGACCCTCAGCAGGATCTAGTAGTTGCTGAGGACTTGCCATGAGTTAGATTAGACTTATATTATTATCTAGTTATGAGACTTTGTGATTTTATTGAGATTTATTATGGTGTGGTTTACACCGGGATTATTCTTCATGTTGTGACTTTCTGTTGAGATTATCTTTCTTCTATTCCATCTTAGTTATTGTGATTGAGTTGTACCATATATATATCATTCTCCAATTGGAGCATATTCTAGATTGTGTTAAATGTTGGACCTAGGACAGCGATCTACCGCCGACACTACGGCATAGGCTGGACGTACCCACGTCTCGTGCCCTGATACTGGGTGCGGGTCGTGACAGGGACGATGTTGGCAACCCAGTCTGGTTGTTGTTTCTCGCGAATGAATCCACTGATAATGAGCTTCTTGACTTCATTCTCGATGGCTTCCGTGACGTCTGGTCGGAATCGTCGTTGTTGCTGTTTCACTGGCTTAGCTTTAGACGAAATGTTCAGGCGGTGCATGGCGACTTTAGGGTCCAAGCCTGGCATGTCTTCATAGCTCCATGCGAAGACATCGATGTATTCTCTTATAAGCTGTATAAGAGATTGGCGTTCATCGTCAGATAGACTTTTGCTGATGAAGATTGGTTTGAAAGATGCTTCATCTCCTAGATTGACTTGGATGACTTCGTCTTCGGTAGGTAGTTCACGTTGTTCGAAGCGCAGCTCCCTCCTGGTGTCCATCTTTTGAGTCCATTGTTTGAGTTTGATTGATTGGACATCGTCTGTAATTTGGTCGACGGAAACCATGTTGACGGACATAGTTGTTTTGAACATGTCGCCGATGCTGGAGTCTAAGTCCCAGAGAAAGGAATCAGAAGAATGAGAACAACGATCTGCTTCATCATCTGATCTTTTGGGAGTTGTTGGAGGAGAGACATAGCCCAGACCAACACCGCTTCTTTGATAGTAGTTCTCGGGTTTGCCGGGAGGAGCAAAGTGTCGTATCGGCAATCGTCGTCTCCGGCCGTAATTTAGCCCCTGGTCGCTTTTGATGTCATATCCTATGTGCTGGATGATATTCTTGGCCAGCCAACTATACCAAAAAAGTTGTATTTTTCCAGATTCATAGTCAGCCTCTGTGTTGTGCTTGGGAGAAGTAGAGTCTGGAACGAACTTTCTCTCGCTAATTATACGACCGAAGATGATTAGTTCTTCATCCTTCTTTCTGGCTGGAACAATGAAGTAGAGGATATCTTCAGGGTAGACTTTTTCCTGCAGGTTAGGCATTATGACCGACATGCAGAGGTGTGGTCCTATGCCATTCTCTAGAGCGTATATCGTATCTATGTAGTGGTTTACAGATCGATAGACATCGGAGTAATTCAAAGATAAACCTTTACTAAGGAAATACACAAGTTCTTCTTCAAGGATAACATCATCTGCTGAAGGTACATTATTCTGAGTATTGATATACTAATTGAGAGGATCATCATCTGGAAGAGGAGCCACAGTCTTGGCCGAGTTCACCACGGCAGATAATTCTTCAGGATTGGAAGGACGGGCATCAGTAGGTTCCTCCCTGGGTGTCTTGTTGAGAATGATGGTCAATGGTTTGACCTTGTCGGGTTTCCTCTTTTTCACCCAGATTGTGAGAGGCTTCGGGGTACTTTTTGGAGTAGTACCTCCTTTGACTCGGACAATCAGGGGACCATCATTGGAGGATGGACTTGCTTTAGCTTTATTGTCAGCTTTGTTACCGTCATCCTTGGGGGGTTGAGATTGGTAAAGTACCGAATCCCCGTAGTAAGCTTCGATGCCCTTAAAAGGATCGATATCAGCAAACTCCGTCTTCACGACATCGTCACTGTTGACGTACTTGAAGCACTGGTAAAGTGTGGAAGGAACGATCATATTCTCGTGTATCCATGGACGTCCCAACAAGACGTTGTAGGATATGTTGGCATCGATCACGTAGCAGGAAACCTTCGTTCGGAGATCACCGATCTGGCATTTGAGACGGATCTTGCCCAGCAGGTGGCTTCGACCAGCATTGAAAGCCATGATGGTTGTGTTGGTTGCGGATAGCTTGTGCAGAGGGATTCCCAAAATTTGAAGCAAACTTCTAGGAATGATGTTGAGGGAGGATCCTGGATCGATGTGCATGCGGTCCACCTTGATCGTCCCGATATACCCTTTATAGTACAGGGGTCTATTATGACGATTATTTTTTAGTAGCATGTCCTTCTGTGAGAAGGTGATGTTGGGCACCACTTCCACAGTACTGTGGCAGCGAGGACAGGAGATAGGGTCTTCAGCGGGGGCTTTGACTTCAGCGAGGTACGAGTCGGCATGTAGTAATGCCTCACTTAAGGCCTTCCACGTTTCTTTGGAGAGTCGCAATAGATCGAACAGAGATAACCTGGCAGGGGTATTGGCTAGCTGAGCCAGTATGTCAAAGTTGTAGGGCCGATCTATGCCTTCGGGAGCTGGCGTCTTTAGAGATTTGTCAAATCGTGTCTCCTTCTGCTTGGATTTGTCCGTGGTTTGAGGCTTGGACGGGCCGATTTCTGAGCTTATAGCGGCAGCAGGAGCTTGAGGAGGTATTGCTTCTTCTTGTGCGGGATCGTACGTCCGAAGATAAGTCCTCTCTGATCGCGTCTCGCCAGATAGAACTTTGTAGATGGGGGAGGATACCATATGGCATGGCTTGAATTTCTTGCCCCTTCTTGCTTTGGGAGGTGCTACCCCCTGCGTCACTTCTTGGACAAGGTCCGGGTGGACCCACATGATCTCACCACGTTCAGTTGTGAGCGGGACCAAGGTCGAGTTGCGTGCTGGTGGTAGGTTGACGACTTCCATCATCGCCTTGGGGATCGGGACCATGCCGTCTGGGACTTCTATAGGAGGAAAGTCGCCAGACTGAAGAGAGATCATGTTAGCAGATACGACCTTGTCTTCAGCTTCGAAGTTGATCACTTAGCTGTCGATAAGCTGTTGTATCTTCTTCTTCAGGACGATGCAGTCCTTGGTGGAGTGATGCATGTACTAATGATAGAGACAGTACTTGGGATCATTGAGTTGGCTCGCCTCTACAGGACGTCGTGGTGGAGGCAATGTCAGCTTATTACCCTTTGTCAATGTGTGGAAGATGGTAATGACATCGTCTTTGTCGAAGGAGAAGGTCTCCTTAGGCTTGTCAGAGGTGCCCTGAGAATTGGAAGCTCCTTTGGATGTGTCGACTTTCAGGACTTCTTTCCCTTTACCCCCACGAACATGGATAGTTTGAGGATGCTTGCCCTTGTCTTCGGATTTGGGTGTCTTCAACTCAGTAGTTCCAAGTTAGGAACGTCGTTTTTAGTAGAATCAGTGGCCCCAATGAAAGCGGGCCATGTATCATACTTATATATACCTAGACAAAACTTCCTGTAGGAAGGAAGTTATGTCGACAAGTATCCATAAGTTCTGAGTCTGGTATGCCGAAGGGCATCTCCAGTGCTAGCCGCCTGAAGCATTCTATAAAGGCAATGACAGACTCAGTCCTCCTTTGCTTGGTCTCTGTCACGATCCGCACCCACTGTGAGGGTACGAGTACGTAACGACACCCAGCCTACGCCACAGTGTGGGCGGTAGAGCGCTGTCCTAGGTTACTATCTAACCAGCAACTCACGCAATTATAATGTACTCATCATGATCAACTCCGAACGGAGACAAGTATAAAATATTGTAACCCAATCACAGTCTAAGCACGATAAGATAATCACAGACGAATTAAACTAAGAATAGAAAGACAACTACTAAATAATAACAACTCTCAAACAAATCTCAAATACTACACAAGTCTCAAATCTTCTATAACAAATTGAACATGAAAACATATGCTAGTCTACTAAACTAAATCACGGTCACTCTTGAGTGTCGGGGCCAAAGGTAGTCATCCCGTCTCTGGGTCCATAATATGTAGGGCATGTGTCTTCAGGGCAATCATCTGTAAAATTTTTAACAGGTCGAGTCAGGACAGGAATGAGTACAACTCATCAAGAAATTCCAAGTAAATGACAGAGAACTATAAAGCAGTTATAACAGTTTTATTGATGAATATGGCAGTTTATATTTAGGTTGTGGCATAGAGAAGCAGTAAGATACAAGGAAAGTAAAGTAACTAAAAAAAGAGAAGAATGATGACAATGAAGACTGTAAATAAATCTAGCTGAACTAGAGTAGCATGATATAAGTCCAGAATGTAAATGTAAACAAGTACAAAACCCAAGTAAATCCAGACAACATGAATCTGATACCAGGTGGTTCCAGTACAAGATGAGTCCGGTATAAGGTTAGTCCAGTTGGTGATCAAAGGTTCCAGGGTGAGTCCAGCCTATACTCTAACAGTGTGTTTTAAAATATCGGGATCGACATGTGAACGGCTGTAGGTAATACGGCACACCGCACACTCGGCCAAGTGTGGGATGGCTATCATTCCAGTATAATTCCAAGGAAGTGGTTCCAGTATTTGGGTATGTTCACATGCCTATTCCAATATTTCCCCGCCCAGCAAGTACAAGTGAATCCATAATCCGACACAAAAATAGGTATAAGTCCAACCAGTACACGTATGGTTCCGGTAAATGATTCCAGGGTGGTTCCGGTAGGTGGTTCCAGTAAATGGTTCCAGTAGGTGGTTTCAGTAAATATAGGCCATATTTAAATAAGTGAGTGTCGCATGAAATGGATCCAGTAATATCAAATCGTGTTTGAAACAGAGAATCAGATAGAACTAGCTACAACTGAAATATAGTAAATGACAAGTAAATGGAAGAACTATCAGAGAATGTACTCACCTGATACTCTGAAAAGAGTAGTGTAATATCAGATGTCTGCACCGGAGTCACAATGTCCTAAACAGAGTAATATGGGTTATAATATGTTCAAAATGAGACAGATGATGTTTATAATGCAATCTGCATGATTTCTAGGTCAATCTAGGTTAAAGTCAACTCTAAGTCAAACCTGGTCAACTGTCTAGGTCATACGAGGCCCAAGTCAAGCTTGGTCAACTCTGGCCAACCCAAGTCAACTACACCAGTCGAACTAGGTCAATCTTAGTCTAGTCAAGTATCACTAGGCCTAACCAGCCTATCCTAGTAAGCACACACCATATCTAGGCCATACAAGCCAACCACACACAATTTCTATGTAACATGCACATATTCAATATAGGCTTATACCTATTAGGAGCCATAGGCTAATTACACATTACACACATTATACATACATACATTAAGATATCTATATCACATTTATATATATATATATATATATATATATATATATATATATATATAATATATATACACATATATATAGGTGCATAGAGTGATAGGGAGAGAAATACATGTGCTTGTGTCAAGGTGTACATGTGTGTGTGTATGACAGGGATGAACTCAGGAACTGTTGTGAATGAAGTGTATGCATTTACTTGTGTGTGTGCTACACCAGGGAAATCAGTGTCTTAGATATAGGGACATTAGAGTGTGTGGGGATTAGGAAAACAATGAACAACTCAAGTATATACAATGACAGTGAAGGAATCATGGCAATGGCATTTTCAAAACTGTTAATTCAAGTCCCAAACATCCATTGGAACCCATTCATCCCATTGAGACCAAAACATGAACCTACATCTCAGATTTATAGAGTGTCACACATGGAAAAAAAATTAGTGCATATGCATACTGTTAAGGGTTTAGTGTGTGTGAAATCAAGCAAGTGAAATGGCATTGTTCCCAGTTTTGCTTCTCAGTCCATTTCAGACCCTAAGCTAACTGTGAGTAGAAAAGACCTATATACAATTCTCAGGAATATGGCCATGGAATGAAGACAAATGTGAAATCAGAATTAAATGACAGTTGTGTGTTATATGAGGGTGTCCACATGAACAGGGAACAATGTGGCAGTTCCCATTCGATACACAACACAAATTTGAAGCCAATACATTAAATTCAGTTCTAGAAAGAGAGATGAAAAGTTCAGGAATTTAAGCTAACCAACTGTTCAGTTGACAGTTGGTGACATCCAAGAATTTAACAAATAAATCTAACTAAATTCGAAAACCAATATGAAACCAAATGAAATACTAATTTCAAATCAAACACCTATTGTCACGCCCCAGAACCAGAATACTGGAGAGCGGGGGCAGACATAGCCAGCTACGTATATTGAAATAGAATACATCTCAACTATACGGTCACGGCTGTCTAGATATGAGGGTTTACTACAAGCCAACAGTCTCTTGAGGTCAAGCCTATTATCTCAATCTCAAGCAAGTAATATAATTACAAGATGTTTGACCACCAAATATAAAATAAAAGGCGTCCCAAATATTATATATCAGCTGATCATGAAGCTAGTCGTACAAAATACGAGGACTAGCAAGAGTTAAGTCATACATGATCAACCCTAGGATTTGTTAATCATGTTTACAGCCCGTAGGCAGACAGTATGTAAAGTGCATCGAGCTAACAGGTGCTCGTCGGCTAAACGCCTCAAAAGAATAACTTTACAATAGAGTGAGCGAAACAAAAATAGAAAACCCACTCGTAGCCCGGGTTCCTTCTAGTCGCCACCATCAGGCTGGAAGCTTGGTAGATCCTCGGGAGCTGCTCCGTAATCTGGCCACACAAAACCAGCTGGGTCAACCCCAGAAAGAACAAGTGCCACAAGGGGGCCACGAAATAAGAACAAAAGCCAGCAATCAGCACAAGAAAAATCTAATATTAAAACTAGAATTTACGATAACATGTCAGGATGATATACGACGAGATAACCATAGGACTATTCCGATAGCCAGGTTACAACCCGTAAACCAAACAAGGACCGGGGTTGTAACCCTTCATCTGAACAGAACTTGGTTTCCCACCATTTATCGGCAAGATAATAGTGTAAGAAATCAAGATAGGAAGCAAGCTTGTACTGGATCAAGACATGGCTAAACTGGTTATACCTCATTCAATCAATCACGGCCAAGCAGATACTACGGCTTACTACTTTAACTAACTGGGGTTATCACAGGCCTAATTACTAAAAAGATGCAGTGAGATTGTTCCACAGCCACAAGCCCTGCAGACCATCCAGGCTACCCAGGTCGAAAGTTAGGGGTTGAATTCAGGTGGGTACATCGCCCAGAAGACAAATGTACCCTTAGGTGACTTAGAGGTGCAACACTCGACAGTGCGCTGGAAGTGTGCCCTACTCGACGGCAGGCTACAAATCCCAAGAGCGCCCAGGTAACGGGATTGCCTGTAGCTGTGTCATCTCTTCATGACTACTGAGTTATTGTAGTTATTAACCTTAATCCATTTTAATAGGTACTCCTGACCGTGGTACTCAGGAGTCCCCTCCTAGATATGATATAAGACAGGACAAGTGGATTTAACAAACAAGCAAGAAAGAACCACCCACGGTGTCATGACAGGTCAAGTTAAGTTATCAAGATAAATTATGTCAGGGTACTTGTCAGGAGTGCGCCACGACGGGCCACTGTCATGTCAGGTTGGTCATGTCAGGAGTGCACCACCACGGGTCACTGTCGTGTTATGCTAGTTCCTTGTCATACCATGCCATGTACAATAGTCATTCCAAACATAATAAGTAAAAATCAAGTTCATGAAAAAAGGCGTAAGGATATAAAATGGGCATAAAATATCTAATAAAATATCAAAGTACAGGGTTATAGAAGAGCCCAGCTTAAAGAAATAAGACCAAAACTCCAAGAGCTAATGGATTAAGCAAGGAGGGGTCAGGGGAGCAGCGTAGGTGAAAAGTCATGCACGCTGAGAGAGCAGCGTAGGTGAAAAGTCACGCACGCTACAGGGAGCAGCGTAGGTGAAAAGTCACGCACGCTTAGAGAGCAGCGTAGGTGAAAAGTCACGCACGCTCAAGGGAGCCGCTGCGTGAAAGTCACGCACGCTCAAGGGAGCCGCTGCGTGAAAGTCACGCACGCTACAGGGAGCAGCTGCATGAAAAGTCATGCACGCTCAAGGGAGCAGGGTACGTGAAAGTCACGTACGCTCAAGGGAAGCAGCATACGTGAAAGTCACGCACGCTACAGGGAGCAGCTGCATGAAAGTCACGCACGCTCAAAGGAAGCAGCATACGTAAAAGTCACGCACGCTCAAGGGAGACACGCTTCCAACAGGAAGCGTACCCAAGTCTGCGTACGCACGCTAAAGAGCGCATGCAGCTCAGTGTGCGTGAGCTAAACAGCTCTGCATACTGCTCACTGTCTTCTCCAAACAACAAGAACACCATGGATGAACCCAAGGCTTCAAAGCATCATAACTTGGCCATCGGAACTCCAAATCCGGATTTCCAAAGTTCCAACTAGAGTGAAACTGAATGCTCTTCCACATGGAAACATCAAAAACCCATAAAATCCAACTTAAGAAGCTTAAACCATACAAAATCCGAAAATGGAAATAACTTAGATCTATCACAATGGAGGCTCCAAATCACAAAATACCAAGACCTAATGTTGATCACCATGTCCTAATCTATCAAATAGACAAAGAAAAGAGGGTTCTCATATAGTGGCAAGATGCACTTGCCTAGGGTTAGGAGAGTTGTGTTGAGGAAGGAGAAGAAGAAGAAGAAGGAAATTAATGGTGGAAGTTATGAGGAGAGAGAGTTGTAGGTGGGGGTTATAAAGAGGGGGAGTTGTGGTGGGGATGAGGGGTAGCATAGGTTAAGGTGATCCAACTCACAAAACCGAACCAAACTGAACCATCCCCAATAAAACCGAGCCATGCCAAAACCCAAAATACGGAAAATACCGAAATCTCACAAGTTGAGAAAAAAAAATACATGCCAAAAATCCAGATACGAGTATAAATACGAAATACGGGAAATACGGGAAATGAGGGTGACAACTCTACCCACCTTAAAAGAATTCCGTCCTCGAAATTTAATCAAGGAGCTAGAGATTGCCACGACAAGCTACACTAAGCACAAGCAAGTTATACTAAGCAGTCCAATCATACAATCATACAATGCAAGCAAGGAAAGGAAAATGTAAGGCATAAGAAAGACATTATACCTCACGAGTCAAACATGTAGGGATATCGCGATCGGATGTCGTCCTCACGCTCCTACGTTGACTCACCTAGAAAGTGATGACCCCAAGCAACACGGACAAATTTAATAGTCTTGTTCTTAAGTATCTTCTCCCTCCGGTCCAAAATAGACATGGGCCTCTCCTCATACGAAAGGTTGGTACCAACAACCAATTCCGAATGGTCTAAGATGTGGCTTGGACCCGGAATATACCGTCGTAATTGGGACACATAGAATACATCATGTACCTCACTTAGCGACGGCGGAAGAGCGAGACGATAGGACACATCTCCTACTCGCTCTAGAATATCGAACGGCCCTATATACCTAGGACTAAGCTTTCCCCGCACGCCAAAGCGTATGACGCCGCGGTTAGGCGAGATCCTAAGGAATACATGGTCGTCGACGGCAAATTCTAAGGGACGCCGAAGAGCATCGGCCCAATGGCACTGGCGGTCCTGGGCAACTCGGAGGTGATCTCTGACCTTCCTGACCATTTCAACCATCTGGGAAATCAACTCGGGTCCGAGCATCTGCCTCTCTCCGACATCGTCCCATGCTAGCGGGGATCTGCACTTCCAGCCATAGAGAGCCTCGAAGGGTGCCATCTGGATACTGGCCTGATAACTGTTGTTGTACGAGAATTCTACCAGGTGCAGATGATTCTCCCATGAACCACCGAAGTCAAGGGTGCAAGATCTCAACATATCTTCAAGAGTCTGGATTGTGCGCTCTGATTGACCATCCGTCTGCGGGTGATAAGCTGAGATGAACTGAAGGCGAGTCCCCAAACTCTTCTGCAAGCTACGCCAAAAGTGTGATGTGAATCTTGAATCCCTGTCCGAGGTGATGCTGACTGGCACACCGTGAAGCCTGACGATCTGCCTGAGATACATCTCTGCTAACTGCACCGTCGACTGTCCAACTCTGAATGGAAGAAAGTGTGCCACCTTGGTAAGCCTGTCCATAATTACCCAAATAGCATCTCTGTCGGCCGGAGATCTGGGCAATCCGGTTACGAAATCCATGGTTATATGCTCCCATTTCCATTCTGGGATCGATAAGGGCTGAAGAAGTCCAGCGGGCCTCTGATGTTCAGCTTTAACCTGTTGGCAAACCAAACACCGAAAGACAAACTGGGCTATCTCCCTCTTCATACCATTCCACCAAAAATGCTGACGAATATCACGGTACATCTTCGTACCACCCGAATGAATAGAATACTGCGAACTGTGGGCTTCTGCCATGACTTCCTGTCTGATATCTCCACTGGATACACAAAGACGAGTGCCGTGCCGAAGTGTACCGTCTTCATGAATGCATAACTCTGGCCTTCTTTCTGCTTCACACTCTGCTCTGAGTCGCTGGAACTTGGAATCTGTTGACTGTGCCACCCGAATTCTCTCAACTATGCTGGACTGAACCTGTAGACTGGCCATCAATGCCACACTGGTAGGAAGAACCACTTCAATTCCCATCTTCTGAAGATCTGCCAATAATTCTGGTTGCACCGTCAGGAAATAAACTCCGACTCTCCTGCTCAATGCATCTGCTACAATGTTGGCCTTCCCGGGATGATAATATAAATCTACATTATAGTCCACTAGTAGCTCGAGCCATCTTCTCTGCCGCATATTAAGGTTCTTCTGGGTGAAAACATACTTCAGGCTCTTATGATCAGTAAAGATCTCCACTCTATCTCCGTACAAGTAGTGTCTCCACAATTTCAAAGCAAACACTACCGCCGCCAATTCCAAGTCGTGGGTCGGGTAATTCTTCTCATGATTCCGTAGTTGACGTGACGCATAAGATATTACCTTCCCATGCTGCATCAAGGCACACCCCAATCCTCTGCCTGAAGCGTCGCAATAAACTGTGAATCCTCCGGTCCCATCTGGAAGGGTGAGAATGGGAGCCGTTATCAAACCTCGCTTCAACTTCTCAAATGATTCCTGACACTCTGCTGTCCAAACAAACGGCACATCCTTGCGGGTCAACTGGGTCATCGGCGCTGAAATCCTTGCAAAATCTGAAACAAACCGTCAGTAGTAGCCGGCCAATCCAAGAAAGCTGCGAACCTCTGCCACTGAGCTGGGTACCGGCCATGACTCGATAGCCACAATCTTCTGGGGATCCACTTCCACTCCTCCTCGGGTAATGATGTGACCCAAGTACGAAATACGATCGAGCCAGAACTCGCATTTACTGAACTTGGTGTACAACTGATGCTCCCTAAGCGTCTGAAGGACGACTCTGAGATGCTGCTCATGCTCTGCTTCACTCTTGCTGTAGACCATGATGTCATCTAGGAATACGATCACAAATAGATCTAAGTAAGGCATGAAAATGCGATTCATGAGGTCCATGAATACGGCCGGCGTATTGGTCGCTCCAAAGGGCATAACAAGGAACTCCCAATGTCCATACCTCAATCTGAATGCTGTCTTCGGGATATCCTGCTCTCTGACTCTGATCTGGTGGTATCCCGACCGTAAGTCGATCTTCGAGAACACTGAAGCCCCTCTGAGCTGATCAAACAAGTCATTTATCCTCGGAAGAGGGTATCTGTTCTTGATTGTCACCGAATTCAAGGTACGATAATCAACACATAGCCTGGACGTACCATCCTTCTTTTTTACAAGAAGCATCGGGGCTCCCCAAGGCGATCCACTAGCACGGATGAATCCCTTGGTCCTCAATTCTTCAATCATCTTGTATAAAATTTCCAACTCTGAAGGCGCCATCCTGTAGACTCGCTCTGATACTGGTGCTGTCCCGGGGATCAAGTCTATAGTAAACTCAATCTCCCGCTCCGGCAGCATCCCTGGAAGCTCCTCTGGGAAGACATCTGGAAACTCTTCAACTATCCGGGCTAACTGCACTGCTGCTACTGCCATCCGCAATGCTGGGGAAGATGGCTCCACTGCGTCTCTGGAAAACGAAAACTCTGGCTCGCCGGGGATACTAAAGACAACTCTGCCAATATGGCAGTATATCCTAGCATACTGGTTCTTCAACCAATCCATGCCTAGGACTACATCATAGTCTGCCATAGGAAACTCTATGAATCTAGCGGGAAACTTCCTACCGCTAACTACGATCCGACACGAGGAAAACACTCGATCTACTCCCACAAGACCATTACCAGTAAGTATATTGAGCCTCACTGATAATGACTCAGGCTCCAATCCTATCCGTGTCGTGAATCGTGCAGACATGAATGAATGCGATGCACCAGAATCAAACAATACCGAAGCTGGAAAGGAGTTGACGAGAATAGTACCTGCCACAACCTCACCTGGTGCAACTTCTTCTTCCATAGCCATCATCATGGCCTGACCTTATCCTCTGGCTGCTGGTCCCCTCTGCTGGAAACCTCTCTGCCTATTCTGGGTCTGAGCTTGGGCTTGTGCATACTGTTGGGGGTGCTGTTGCTGGAATGCCTGAGACTGAGGCGACAAGGGCCTCGAAGACTGATACTGCTGCTGCTGAACTGGTGCTGGGGCCGGTCCTCTCACCGAAGAGCTAGATGGGTTAGATGCTGATGAACCACCCCTATTCGGGCAAGCCCCTATCCTATGATCTGCTGCTCCACAAGCCAGGCATAATCCTTGCGCCCTGCGACAATCTGCCACTACATGTCCTGGCTTCCCGCAATGAGAACATCCCATCGCGAAAGTCTGCTTCTACTTCTGCTGCTGCGGGTACGTCGGGGTCGAATGCTGAACCGATGTTACTGAGGCCGCCCACCTCGGAGTTCCAATGGTCAATCCTCTAGCTGCCGGAGCTGGAGCTGATGATTGGTGCATCTGACTGTGGGACCGCTTCCTACTTTCGGTCCTATCCACGATCCTCTGGAAGGTGTACTCATGCCTCCTAGCTGCTCTCAAGACTGCATCGAACGTCTGGTGCTCGAACTGCTCAACCGCCAATAAGATCTCCAAATGCAGTCCCTGCTGGAACTGCTGGGCCCTATCAAACTCGGTCGCCACCAAGGTGGGGGCAAACCTACTGAGACTAGAAAACTCCGATGCATAACTGTCGACTGATCTGCCTTCTTGCTGTAAGTTGGTAAATCTGGTCTGCAAGTCGTACCGAGCCACAGCATCAAAGTACTTCGTCTGGAATCTCTCCCTAAATACTGCCCAAGCAATGGGTGCCACTAATCCCATGGCCTGTGCCGCCCACCAATTGCGAGCTAAATCTAACAACTGCAGGCGTACCACCGCCACCTTCTCATTCTCGGGTGTCCTAACTGCTTCCAGAGTCACCTCGGTATCCTGAAGCCATGCATCCGCGGCTATCGCATCCTCGGTGCCGTCGAAGAAAGGAGGGTTCAATCGCTTGAAACTGTTGGCCGCCTGGTTCCCTGGATGTCCGCCTCGGGTCAAAGCATCTTGAACTGTCTGGTGCAGGGCGTCGCTTCGACGATCCTGGGAAGCTATCAAGGTTCTGATGAGGCCTACTAAGGTACCATCATCTGGCTCTGTGGGCTGGACGGGCCGAACTGGTGACTCTCCTCCAGTAGGTATCACTCTGGAGGCGACTCCGGAATGCTGGGCTTGATCTCCAGGTTGCTGCTGGCCCACGGGAGGTGCTCCTCCTTGCTGATCGGCAGGGTCAGGAACAATGCCGCCGAGGAAGACGACACAGGAAAACAATAAGGAAGGACCAGGACAGATCAACGATACAAGCATGTAATCAAGGCAAGAATTTCAGGGATTTGAAAATACGGGCGGAGATCAAGGGCGAATACTGATTGAGACATCTATTCGGTAAACCCTCACATTTCTTGATTGACAAGACCTGCATGGGCCACCACTTAAACCATGTCACGCCCCAGAACCAGAATATTAGAGAGCGGGGACAGACATAGCCAGCTACGTATATTGAAATAGAATACATCTCAACTATACGGTCACGGCTGTCTAGATATAAGGGTTTACTACAAGCCAACAGTCTCTTAAGGTCAAGCCTATTGTCTCAATCTCAAGCAAGTAATATAATTACAAGATGTTTGACCACCAAATATACAATAAAAGGCGTCCCAAATATTACATATCAGCTGATCATGAAGCTAGTCGTACAAAATGCGAGGACTAGCAAGAGTTAAGTCATACATGATCAACCCTAGGATTTGTTAATCATGTTTACAGCCCGTCGGCAGACAGTAAGTAAAGTGCATCGAGCTAACAGGTGCTCGTCGGCTAAACGCCTCAGAAGAATAACTTTACAATAGAGTGAGCGAAACAAAAATAGAAAACCCACTCGTAGCCCGGGTTCCTTCTAGTCGCCACCATCGGGCTGGAAGCTTGGTAGATCCTCGGGAGCTGCTCCGTAATCTGGCCACACAAAACCAGCTGGGTCAACCCCAGAAAGAGCAAGTGCCGCAAGGGGGCCACGAAATAAGAACAAAAGCCAGCAATCAGCACAAGAAAAATCTAATATTAAAACTAGAATTTACGATAACATGTCAGGATGATATACGACGAGATAACCATAGGACTATTCCGATAGCCAGGTTACAACCCGTAAACCAAACAAGGATCGGGGTTGTAACCCTTCATCTGAACAGAACTTGGTTTCCCACCATTTATCGGCAAGATAATAATGTAAGAAATTAAGACAGGAAGCAAGCTTGTACTGGATCAAGACATGGCTAAACTGGTTATACCTCATTCAATCAATCACGGCCAAGCAGATACTACGGCTTACTACTTTAACTAACTAGGGTTATCACAGGCCTAATTACTAAAAAGATGCAGTGAGATTGTTCCACAGCCACAAGCCCTACAGACCATCCAGGCTACCCAGGTCGAAAGTTAGGGGTTGAATTCAGGTGGGTACATCGCCCAGAAGACAAATGTACCCTTAGGTGACTTAGAGGTGCAACACTCGACGGTGCGCTGGAAGTGTGCCCTACTCGACGGCAGGCTAGAGATCCCAAGAGCGCCCAGGTAACGGGATTGCCTGTAGCTGTGTCATCTCTTCATGACTACTGAGTTATTGTAGTTATTAACCTTAATCTATTTTAATAGGTACTCCTGACCGTGGTACTCAGGAGTCCCCTCCTAGACATGATACAAGACAGGACAAGTGGATTTAACAAGCAAGCAAGAAAGAACCACCTACGGTGTCATGACAGGTCAAGTTAAGTTATCAAGATAAATCATGTCAGGGTACTTGTCAGGAGTGCGCCACGACGGGCCACTGTCATGTCAGGTTGGTCATGTCAGGAGTGCACCACCACGGGTCACTATCGTGTTATGCTAGTTCCTTGTCATACCATGCCATGTACAATAGTCATTCCAAACATAATAAGTAAAAATCAAGTTTATGACAAAAGGCGTAAGGATATAAAATGGGCATAAAATATCTAATAAAATATCAAAGTACAGGGTTATAGAAGAGCCCAGCTTAAAGAAATAAGACCAAAACTCCAAGAGCTAATGGATTAAGCAAGGGGGGTCAGGGGAGCAGCGTAGGTGAAAAGTCACGCACGCTGAGAGAGCAGCGTAGGTGAAAAGTCACGCACGCTGAGAGAGCAGCGTAGGTGAAAAGTCAGACACGCTCAAGGGAGCCGCTGCGTGAAAGTCACGCACGCTCAAGGGAGGCAGTGTACGTGAAAGTCACGCACGCTACAGGGAGCAGCTGCGTGAAAAATCACGCACGCTTAAGGGAGCCGCTGCGTGAAAGTCACGCACGCTACAGGGAGCAGCTGCATAAAAAGTCACGCACGCTCAAGGGAGCAGGGTACGTGAAAGTCACGCACGCTCAAGGGAAGCAGCATACGTGAAAGTCACGCACGCTACAGGGAGCAGCTGCATGAAAGTCACGCACGCTCAAGGGAAGCAGCATACGTAAAAGTCACGCACGCTCAAGGGAGACACGCTTCCAACATGAAGCGTACCCAAGTCTGCGTACGCACGCTAAAGAGCGCGCGCAGCTCAGTGTGCGTGAGCTAAACAGCTCTGCACACTGCTCACTGTCTTTTCCAAACAGCAAGAACACCATGGATGAACCCAAGGCTTCAAAGCATCATAACTTGGCCATCCGAACTCCAAATCCGGATTTCCAAAGTTCCAACTGGAGTGAAACTGAATGCTCTTCCACATGGAAACATCAAAAATCCATAAAATCTAACTTAAGAAACTCAAACCATACAAAATCCAAAAATGGAAATAACTTAGATCTATCACAATGGAGGCTCCAAATCACAAAATACCAAGACCTAATGTTGAACACCATGTCCTAATCTATCAAATGGACAAAAAAAGAGGGTTCTTATATAGTGGCAAGATGCACTTGCCTAGGGTTAGGAGAGTTGTGTTGAGGAAGGAGAAGAAGAAGAAGTAAATTAATGGTGGAAGTTATGAGGAGAGAGAGTGGTAGGTGGGGGCTATAAAGAGGGGGAGTTGTGGTGGGGATGAGGGGTAGCATAGGTTAAGGTGATCCAACTCACAAAACCGAACCAAACCGAACCATCCCCAATAAAACCGAGCCATGCCAAAACCCAAAATACGGAAAATACCGAAATCCTACAAGTTGAGAAAAAAATAAATAAATAAATAAAAATACATGCCAAAAATCTAGATACGAGTATAAATACGAAATACGGAAAATACGGGAAATAAGGGTGACACCTATACTCCCAACTCTCTAAGCTGAACTTCAATTTCAGTTTACAAAGGAAAGAAGGGTTCAGGAGTTATTCCTGGACTGTGTATCAGTTAACAGTGCATATCATTTCATCATTCATAATCTCATTTCCACAATGAAAACCTAATCTAACTTGCAAAAAACCACTTAGTAGGAACTAATACACATGTGGGTAAATTAATATAGCAATTTATCAGCAATTAGAATCAGTATTAAAAGAGAAACTAAAATCAGAATTTAAAAGACTGCATGTATCAGTCACAAATCATTCCACCTTCAAAAATCCTATTATCAAGTGCAAAACCAAAACTAATATGAAAACCCAACCTAGCAAGTCCTATTACACATGTGTGAATCAAAATATGGCAAATAAATATCAAATTTGGTTTGCAAACAGAACTCAACTTAGGATTTTCAGAACAGTACACCTGGTATCAGTGATTTGGGAAAAATACAATTTCGAAAATCAAATCATGATAAAATGACCAATTTAATGGTTGGTAAAAGACCCCCCACCTGTGTTCGTGTCCCAGGAAGCTTTTCGTGTCACCCTAGAGCCGGACACGGTGCGTCAAAGCCTGAAAATACGCACAGACACTCTGTGTACAGGCTGCTCGTGCACGTGTGCACGCGTGTCCCACGTACGACACAGGGCACGACACGACTCCTGCTCGTGCCCACGTGTTCACCCTACATAGGGCTGCAATCGTGTCACCCTGTACCACGTCCCCGTGTCCCCGTGTCCGAATTAAAAGTGCGTGTCAGTGCGAAAAAATGAGCGCGTACAGCAGCTCGCGCGCGGCTCGTGCGACCAGTGCGAGGAGGATTTCTCCTCGCACACTACACCATATGGCCCCATCTTTTGGAAGGATGATGTCAGTCTATGCCCCATCATCCTCGCCAAAAATGGCGTGTCCACGTGTCCTGTACAAGAAGAAATCGAGCCCGTGATGCAGGACACAGTATATGGTTCAGTCCCCGCGTCTTCGTGTCCCCGTGTGGACACGACACGACCCCAAAATTAGGAAATAATAACAAAAATCATTAAGCAAGCCCTAGAGCTAAGATTCTATTCAAAAACATTTCAAAAATCAGAACAAAAAGTTGGTTGAGGCATTACATCAAACACCTAGCCTATCAAATGGATACGTGTCCGATACGGATACGAAACTGACACGAATTGTGCCCAAATTCTAGGGACAGCTAGGGGACTCCTAGATCTTGCCCTAAATGCAAAGAAAATAGAAATTTAAATCAATTTGAGGAGTTTTATCTATAGGTGCAAATTGCAAGAAAAGGCTCCAAATGGGGGGTGTTCCTCTTGACGGCCAAATGCTCCAAATGAGCTCAAAGCTGAGATTAACCTCCAGAATTATAAAATATATAGAAATTAGAACCTATTGCAAAAGACTAGGATTAAAAAGGAATTAAAATGAATTTATGGGGATGTTTGGAAGGGGAACAATACCTCTCTTTTTCCAATGTGTTGAAATAATAAAAAAAAGGCAAGCCCTAATCAATAAGTATTTATATAGGGTGGGGATCCCTATGTGGCTGGTCACTTAGGGTTTGGTTAGGGTTAGGGCTTCTAGTTATGGGCCATGGGCCAAGTCATAAGTCATTAAGTCAAGAAATCATAAGTCATTTCATTAAACCATAAATCATGAAATGATTTCACTCAAACTAATCCTCCTATTCCAAAATTAGTCTCTAATAACTAAAAGTAGGTTAACCTAAGTTAGACTAGGGTTACCATAGCTAGGGTTAAGTTCTAGGCTAGTCCACTAGGTCTCAACAAGTCAAAGTCAAACTAGAATTCACCAATTCATTAAATTAACTAAAAATTCAAATAAGCCAAAATGATCAAATTACTCCTAGGATAAAAATGATAATTAAATCATCTTAACGACTTGGTTAGGCTCTAGGTCATGCAGTCACTAGGGTTTCACTGACAGTACATCAAAATCACAAGTCATGACTCAAAGTAGTTTTTAAATAGTTTAAAAATTATTAAAAATCACCAAAAATCATAATATGAATTAAATATCAATAATAATAACAATAATTACAAAATTTCAAAATTACCCTCATCTGGAAAACTGGGTGTTACAATCCTACCCCCTTAGAAAAATTTTGTCCTCGAAATTAAAATGATCGTACCCTTTCTAGGTCAAACCCAAACAATCAAGGTCAAGAGATAATCATACAAACAAAATCTTACTGGTCGTGATTCCACAGTCTCGAACAGGGTAGCTACACTATCTAGCAATCATAAACAATATCCTGGCAGGTACTAAGGGAATCACACAGGAAAGTAGGAAGAAAGAATGAGAAGGACAAACCTGCTAACCCATCACCTACAGCGTCGGTCTCCTCGACCGCCATCGCAAAAGCTCTACCCCTCTGGTGCTGAGCTACAGGTGGTCTAGCTCCCTCATAAGGAGGCACAGTGGGACAATCTATCATCTTGTGAGCGCCAGACCCACAGAATAGACAAACCTTCAGTCTCCTCCTACAAGACTCCCAAACATGCCCTGCCTTCCTGCAGTAGGCACAAGTCGGCACCCCACGGTCCTGTCCTCTATGCTGATGCTGTGCCGGCTACACTCTCACTGGTGCCTGTGCCTGCTGAACCTACACATGGGGCCTTTTGGCCTGACCTCCGCTGCTGCTACCACCCTGGAAGTCCCGACCCCTTTTCAACTTCAACCCCAGGTCGTCCTCCGCTGCCATAGCCCCAAAAAATATCTCCACGTAGGTAGCGTTCCGGTCGCTCTTAGTCAGCGACCGAACCTCCCTAATCAAGCCTCGGCAGAACTTCCTCGCCTTCGTCTTCTCAGTCAAGTTATCTATGAACCGGGCCAACCGGCAAAACTACCCGACGTACTCAACTACTGACTGGTTCCCCTGAACCAGGCTCTCAAACTGTGCCTCGATACCTCCCAAGGCCACATCAGGAAAGAACTGCTCCTTGAATAGCTCCTTGAACTGGGCCCAAGTCTGGCCCTCAACTCCCACCCTGGGATCCGTCTGATACCACGCACGGGCTAAGTCCTCCATCTGACTGCCCGCCGCCTCGATATGGAGTCGAGCTGGTATCTCCGCCAGTCGGAATATCTCCTTGATATGGTCGATCCAATCGTCTGCATAATGGATGCCCTCAGTACCCAGGAACTCTCTAGGATGCATCTTCTGAAAGTCCTGGATATCCTTCTCCTTCCGGTAAGGCTGTTGCTGCTTCCCCTGAGCAGTCACCATCTCTACTGTAGTACGAACCAACTGGTGGGCCTCGTCAATCCTCTGACAGAAATCGGCAGTCTGTCGCTGCTGCTGCTGCTGGTGAGACGCCAGAATCCTCTCCACGAAAGAAAATAGATGAGCAGCATCTACCATCCCCGCAGGTGGTGGTTGCTGCGGTGGAAGGATCTCAGGAAGCACCGGACTCTACCTCCCAGCTGGTGGAGTTGCTCCTCCGAAAGCTGCTGAGACACCCACCCCAGCTGGCATGACTGGGGCTGCGGTACCGGGAAATGGCTGCTGAAGACGAGAGGTGGCAGACCTCTCTCCAGCGGCTGCTGTACCAGAGCGATGTGATCGTGTCTCCACCATCCTGAAGACAGATCGAAAAGGAAGTCAATACTGAGTAGGAATCGATAAATCAAAGGAGGACAGTTTATCTCAAAGAAGACAAATCAGTAAGATATATAGATGGCATGAATTGAAGCAGAATTTTCCTAACTGTGATTGAGTACCTCTCCATTAAAGCCTATCTCTCAATCCTATCGCAGGCTCGCAGCAGTACAACTAAGTCGTTGTACTACCACGATATCGCACTAATGCGACTCTCGACCTGCATGGGCCACCACTAAAAACGTGTCACGATCTGCACCCACTGTGAGGGTACGAGTACGTAACGATGCCCAGCCTACGCCACAGTGTCGGCGGTAGAGCGCTGTCCTAGGTTACTATCTAACCAGCAACTCACGTAATTATAATGTACTCATCATGATCAACTCCGAACGGAGGACAAGTATAAAATATTGTAACCCAATCACAGTCTAAGCACGATAAGATAATCACAGAAGAATTAAACTAAGAATAGAAAGACAACTACTAAATAATAACAACTCTCAAACAAATCTTAAATACTACGCAAGTCTCAAATCTTCTATAACAAATTGAACATGAAAACATATGCTAGTCTACTAAACTAAATCCCGGTCACTCCTGAGTATCGGGGCCAAAGGTAGTCATCCCGTCTTCGGGTCCATAATACGTAGGGCATGTGTCCTCAGGGCAACCATCTCTAAAATTTTCAACAGGTCCAGTCAGGACAGGAATGAGTACAACTCATCAAGAAATCCCAAGTAAATAACAGAGAACTATAAAGCAGTTATAACAGTTTTATTGATAAATATGGCAGTTTATATTTAGGTTGTGGCATAGAGAAGCAGTAAGATACAAGGAAAGTAAAGTAACTAAAACAAGAGAAGAATGATGACAATGAAGACTATAAACAAATCTAGCTGAACTAGAGTAGCATGATATAAGTCCAGAATATAAATGTAAACAAGTACAAAACCTAAGTAAATCCAGACAACATGAATCTGATACCAGGTGGTTCCAGTACAAGATGAGTCCGGTATAAGGTGAGTCCAGTTGGTGATCAAATGTTCCAGGGTGAGTCCAGCCTATACTCTAACAGTGTGTTTTAAAATATCGGGATCGACATGTGAACGACTGTAGGTAATACGGCACACCGCACACTCGGCCAAGTGTGGGATGGCTATCGTTCTAGTATAATTCCAAGGGAGTGGTTCCAGTATTTGGGTATGTTCACATGCCTATTCCAATATTTCCCTGCCCAGCAAGTACAAGTGAATCCATAATCCGACACAAAAATAGGTATAAGTCCAACCAGTATACGTATGGTTCCAGTAAATGATTCCAGGGTGGTTCCAGTAGGTGGTTCCAGTAAATGGTTCCAGTAGGTGGTTCCAGTAAATAGAGGCCAGACTTAAATAAGTGAGTATCACATGAAATAGATCCAGTAATATCAAATCGTGCTTGAAACAGAGAATCAGATAGAACTAGCTACAACTGAAATATAGTAAACGACAAGTAAATAGAAGAACTATCAGAGAATGTACTCGCCTGATACTCTAAAAAGAGTAGTGTAATATCAGATATCTGCACCGGAGTCACAATGTCCTAAACAGAGTAATATGGGTTATAATATGTTTAAAATGAGACAGATGATGTTTATGATGCAATTTGTATGATTTCTAGGTCAATCTAGGTCAAAGTCAACTCTAAGTCAAACCTGGTCAACTGTCTAGGTCATACGAGGCCCAAGTCAAGCTTGGTCAACTCTGGCCAACCTAAGTCAACTACACCAGTCGAACTAGGTCAATCTTAGTCTAGTCAAGTCTCACTAGGCCTAACTAGCCTATCCTAGTAAGCACACACCATATCTAGGCCATACAAGCCAACCACACACAATTTCTATGTAACATGCACATATTCACTATAGGCTTATACCTATTAGGAGCCATAGGCTAATTACACATTACACACATTATACATACATACATTAAGATATGTATATCACATTTAGATATATATATAAATATATATACACATATATATAGGTGCATAGAGTGATAGGGTGAGAAATACATGTGCTTGTGTCAAGGTGTACATGTGTGTGTGTATGACAGGGATGAACTTAGGAACTGTTGTGAATGAAGTGTATGCATTTACTTGTGTGTGCTACACCAGGGAAATCAGTGTCTTAGAAATAGGGACATTAGAGTGTGTGGGACATTAGGAAAACAGTTAACAACTCAAGTATATGCAATGACAGTGAAGGAATCATGGCAATGGCATTTTCAAAACTGTTAATTCAAGTCCCAAACATCCATTGGAACCCATTCATCCCATTGAGACCAAAACATGAACCTACATCTCAGATTTATAGAGTGTCACATAAGGGAACAAAATTAGTGCATATGCATACTGTTAAGGGTTTAGTGTGTGTGAAATCAAGCAAGTAAAATGGCATTGTTCCCAGTTTTGCATCTCAGTCCATTTTCGACCCTAAGCTAACTGTGAGTAGGAAAGACCTATATACAATTCTCAGGAATGTGGCCATGGAATGAAGGCAAATGTGAAATCAGAATTAAATGACAGTTGTGTGTTATATGAGGGTGTCCACATGAACAGGGAACAATGTGGCAGTTCCCATTCGATACACAACACAAATTTGAAGCCAATACATTAAATTCAGTTCTAGAAAGAGGGATGAAAAGTTCAGGAATTTAAGCTAACCAACTGTTTAGTTGACAGTTGGTGACATCCAAGAATTTAACACATAAATCTAACTAAATTCGAAAACCAATATGAAACCAAATAAAATACTAATTTCAAATCAAACACCTATACTCCCAACTCTCTAAGTTGAACTTCAATTTCAGTTTACAAAGGAAAGAAGGGTTCAGGAGTTATTCCTGGACTGTGTATCAGTTAACAGTGCATATCATTTCATCATTCAAAATCTCATTTCCACAATGAAAATCTAATCTAACTTACAAAAAACCACTTAGTAGGAACTAATACACATGTGGGTAAATTAATATAGCAATTTATCAACAATTAGAATCAGTATTAAAAGAGAAACTAAAATCAGAATTTAAAAGACTGCATGTATCAGTCACAAATCATTCCACCTTCAAAAATCCTATTATCAAGTGCAAAACCAAAACTAATATGAAAACCCAACCTAGCAAGTCCTATTACACATGTGTTAATCAAAATATGACAAATAAACATCAAATTTGGATTGCAAACAGAACTCAACTCAGGATTTTCAGAACAGTACACCTGGTATCAGTGATTTGGGAAAAATATAATTTCGAAAATCAAATCATGATAAAATGACCAATTTAATGGTTGGTAAATGACCCCCCACCTGTGTTCGTATCCCAGGAAGCTTTTTGTGTAACCCTAGAGCCGGACACGGCATGTCGAAGCCTCAAAACACGCACAGACACTCTGTGCACAGGCTGCGTCGTGCACGTGTGCACGCGTGTCCCACGCACGACACGGGGCACGACACGACTCGTGCTCGTGCCTACATATTCGCCCCACATAGGGCTACAATCGTGTCACCCTGCACCGCGTCCCCGTGTCCTCGTGTCCGAATTAAAAGTGCGTGTCAGTGCGGAAAAATGAGCGCGCACAGCAGTTCGTGCACGGCCCGTGCGACCAGTACGAGGAGGATTTCTCCTCGCACACTACACCATATGGCCCCATCTTTTGGGAGGATAATGTCAGTCTGTGCCCCATCATCCTCGCCAAAAATGGCGTGTCCACGTGTCTGGTACAAGAAGAAATCGAGCCCGTGATGCAGGACACAGTATATGGTTCAGTCCCCGCGTGTTCGTGTCCCCGTGTGGACACGACACGACACCAAAATTAGGAAATAATAACAAAAATCATTAAGCAAGCCCTAGAGCTAAGATTCTATTCAAAAACATTTCAAAAATCAGAACAAAAAGTTGGTTGTGGCATTACATCAAATACCTAGCCTATCAAATGGATACGTGTCCGATACGGACACGAAACTGACACGAATTGTGCCCAAATTCCAGAGACAGCTAGGGGACTCCTAGATCTAGCCCTAGATGTAAAGAAAATAGAAATTTAAATCAATTTGAGGAGTTTTACCTATAGGTGCAAATTGCAAAAAAAGGCTCCAAATGGGAGGTGTTCCTCTTGATGGCCAAATGCTCCAAATAAGCTCAAAGCTAAGATTAACCTCCAGAATTATAAAATATACAAAAATTAGAACATATTGCAAAAGACTAGGATTAAAAAGGAATTAAAATGGATTTATGGAGATTTTTAGAAGGGGAACAATACCTCTCTTTTCCAATGTGTTGAAATAATAAAAAAAAGGCAAGCCCTAATCAATAAGTGTTTATATAGGGTGGGGATCCCTATGTGGCTGGTCACTTAGGGTTTGGTTAGGGTTAGGGCTTCTAGTTATGGGCCATGGGCCAAGTCATAAGTCATGAAATCATAAGTCATTTCATTAAACCATAAATCATGAAATGATTTCACTCAAACTAATCCTCCTATTCCAAAATTAGTCTCTAATGACTAAAAGTAGGTTAACCTAAGTTAGACTAGGGTTACCATAGCTAGGGTTAGGTTCTAGGCTAGTCCACTAGGTCTCAACAAGTCAAAGTCGAACTAGAATTCACCAATTCATTAAATTAATTAAAAATTTAAATAAGCCAAAATGATCAAATTACTCCTAGGCTAAAAATGATAATTAAATCATCCTAATGACTTGGTTAGGCTCTAGGTCATACAGTTACTAGGGTTTCACTGATAGCACATCAAAATCACAAGTCATGACTCAAAGCAGTTTTTAAATAGTTTAAAAATTATTAAAAATACCAAAAATTATAATGTGAATTAAATATCAATAATAATAACAATAATTACAAAATTTCAAAATTACCCTCATCTGGAAAACTGGGTGTTACAGTCTCGATGATAGTGGACATACTAACATGCATGCCACTCTCGTAAAACCTGTTGAGGAACAACCCCTCCAAGTCTTTGAATGAATTGATACACCCGTCAGGCAGACTGCAGAACCATTCGAAGGCTACCCCCTGCAAGGTGCTAATAAACAGCTTCGACAGGAACGGATCGTCTCTGGATAAGTGCAGAGTCTGCGTGTTGAAGTACGTCATGTGCTGATAGGGAGAAGTCAAACCGTCAAATGAGTTCAGCGTCAGCGGCTTGTAGTTAGGAAGGCAAGTAGCTTCTCCCACTCAGGGGGATACGGTTGAGATATCTCCATCTTCTGAAGCTTATCTTTGTGCGAGATGGTGTCGAGGCGAGCAACCAAGGAATCAATTGCATCCTGTTGATTGAGCAGGTGCTGGGAAACGACTGCTGAACGGTTGTCAGGTATTGTTGGCGAAGGACCACCTCCAGCATTTGCAAGATTTGGAGGAGGCACAACGGAATGATACTCCTTTTGTAGTGAAGGAGGTTTGTTGCTGTGAGCCGGACTAGCGTGAGCCGAGACATTTTGTTGAGGTGGAGGAACAGCCCCAGCAGCTTGAACCGCCATGATACTGGTAAACATATCGGTGATCTTGGCGAATGCTATTTTAAGACCCTCTAGCCGTTTGCTGGTCCGGTCACCAGCTTCTTCAGGTCTTTCTCCGTCCATCATGTATGTAGATAACATACGGGGATGAACAGAGGAAACAGTACAACTGGTGCTGATACTGTCTGTCTTCGAGTGGATAAGTCCTTCATCTTCAGGTAGAGGATGTAGATAGTCGCCATCGGATTCGGAGGGATCATCGTCCTCTGGAAGGCTACCCCCACTGTGGGGGTCATCTACTTCAGATTCTGAGGGAATGCTATCGAAACACGGACTTTTTTTGAGGTACTCTTGTCACTTTGGAGCAACAACAGTTGATAACAATATTGGTACACGGAAGTGCACTATGAATTATTATATCATCCCTCGCTTTACGCTTATGATTTATCATGTCGCGTAAGTCAGCGGAAGGGAGTTGTGCCTTACAACCCATGTTACATGCATCGCCGAGCTTTGCATGTGGGTTCGTAAGGAGAGTAGGCACATCCAGACTTAGTTCATGTGCAGGGACAACCCCCACACCTAAGTTCTGTGATGTCCTTGAAGATAGCCCCGTGCTATACGCGTTGGGGCCTATCTTTTTGTTGTGGGCGCATAGGCCTTGGAGACTGGGCTTGGGCGCATGCTTCTTGACAGCATGTTTGAGTCGCCTTGATGTGGGCGCATAGTATGGATCCAGAGAGCCTGGGCGCATAGCCTTAGGTGCATGACTCTGAATGCCCAGCCTGCTGAAGACAGAAGTGTTTTGGTTAGGACTATGCGCCCAAACACTCTCTTGGGCGCATGTTTGGTGGAGTAATGTTGTTTTCTTCCAGTTTTGCCTCCTTCAGTCGTGAGCCTCGCCGGGTTTGGCCAGAGTGTCGCACACCCTGATTCTTGGCATCATAGTGTTTTCCTCTGCCAAGTTTCGAGTGTTAAACACTCTGTTGTTGGTTGTGGAGGGAAGAAGTCACTGGTCTACTAGAGCCCGAAATGGTGTGAGCCTTCTCCATTTGGAGGACTTCTGTGGCAGAGTCATGCGCCCATGTGACAGAGTTCTCTAGCTGTATATCCGCTATGACACTAGCAGGATATGCGCAGCGAGCCTTCGGAAGCCAAGTCTTGCGAGACTTGTTTGGCTTTGCTGATTTTGAGGGAGTAGAGCCGTCCCTCGAGAGCATCTCTTCGAACGCCTGCTGATCGAACTTTACGATCAGCATCTTCTGAGTACTTCCCACTTTGTCGGTATCGGATTGCGTCACCACCTTCTCGTCACAGGAAAATATAGTCCCCAGCAGAGTCGCCATTTTTGTGGACACACACAAAAAAGAAGAAGAAAATGCTGTCTTTTCTTTTATTGGCGCAAGGCACCACAAATCGAGTACGCCTGAGAGATCCTGCACTGAGGATCCCCGAGTACAAAAAAGAATTCTGGGGAATGGGACGATGGAGATCGAGCGGCAGTTGCTCCTTTACTCCGTTGATACTCCGATTACAAAAGTGGAAGAAAACCTAAAAAATTGCTAACTCTTGGCTCACTGGCAAGAAGTACATCAATTTGGCTCTTGAAAATGCTCGTCGTTCTGTCCGTTGAAGAGGGATGAGGCCCCCCTTTTATAGTCGTTCTTGGGCTGGAACGATGTTATGTGCCCATATGGAGAAACACGCTGGTTCCTATGTGGACACATGGTCCTGCTTTGGGCGCATAGGATATAGGCACATACAGGCTGCGAGATCGTGGGTTGGTCGTAGCTTTGACGTGGCCACATGCTTCGGTGTACGACTGCTCGTGGAGACTGATATGGCCGTGCGCTTCGGTACACGTTTTGTTCATGGCTTTGACTGAGTCAGGCTTGGTCGCATAGCCATGTCTCAGGCTATGCACCCTCCTTTCGGGGGAGTTAGTCTTGGGCGCATGAAACTTCACTGGCTGGGCGAATGAAACTTCACTGGCTGGGCGCATGAAGTTGTACTGACTGGGCGCATGAAGCTTCGTTGGCTGGGCGCATGGAGCTCTACTGACTGGACGCATAGGGCTTCACTGACTTAGACGCATGGGGCTTCATTTGCTGAAAATTTTTCATGCTTCTATAATAATAACCAAGACTAAATAATAACCAACTCTATATAATAAGAAAATAAAAGTACATCTCTCTCAATCATCTTCAGAATATGCATCTTGTTCGTCTTCCTCGACCTCATCTTCCTCTTCCATCTTATCTTTACTTTCATCTTTGCCTTCGTCGGCTTCGCCTTCCTCTTCGGATAATTCTACATCTTCTATATTAGTCGTGTAATGTGTAAGTTTCGTGGAGTCCATATCAACAATATTGGTTACAAGAGGTAGCTCGTCCTCCTAATAAGATTTTTCGTCAACATCAAAAGTATCTCTAGCTTTAGTCTTGCATACTGCCCACCAGTCAGACTTCGTTGCTCCCGTCTCGGATAAGCTGTGAAGTACATGAGCTGAGCCTGAGTTGATAGGAAAAATGGTTCGTAGCCTTGATATCTACGCTTGTAGTTTATATCCACAAGACCATGCTTGTCAATTTTCTAACCTTGATTTTCAATCGGATCGAACCATTCACACTTGAACAATACGATCTTTGCAGGTTCTCTGCCATAATTATATGTCAACTCCACAATCTCTCGTAAGATGCCAAAGAAATCATTTCCTGGATCGACGTCTTTGTAGTTCAAAGATTTGATACACAAACAACTATTTTTCGTGGAATCAAGATCCAGGAAGCTGTCTCTGATCGGAGCATTTGTCGACTTGAACCTAAAGCCATTCACACAGTAACTTGGCCATATTTTAACAGCAACAATTGGTCCCTTTGCAAGAGTTCTAATTAATTCAATCTCAGATAAAATTAGACGATCGACCTGAATACCAAAGAAGAGATAGTAAGTTATTTATTGTCGTATTGCATTATAAGAGACCAGTAATTACTTAGCTGCTTACATATTCGCTCAACCAAGAAGAAAAATGGCGTCTCATTTCTTGTTCTAATTTATCGTCTGTTAGGTAGGGTCTAACCGACCTCAACTCATTATTATACGTACTGAAAAACAACAACGAATAAACTGCTGATTAGTACTATAATATTAGCTTATACTATTATATTGAGATGATGTAAACCAGCTCATCATTAATTACTTACCCTTCTAGCTTCTCCACTTCATCCTCGTCACAATTGAGTAATATATACAACTGAGCAGCCCTTAGCTCTTCGTCATTCAAATATCTCTTCTTCATTTTCCCCAAAGGCTTTTCGGACGCATTGAATACTTTCACTATTCCATCATTAGATTCTTGATATCTGTCGTTATTTCTCGGAGCCCTCATTTTATTCGTAGCAACATGAGGTTTGAAATTCGTCGAGCAGAAGTTTGTAATCTCTTCGAGAATATAGGCTTCACAAATAGAACCCTCGACCCGAGCCTTGTTTTTTACCTTCCTCTTTAGATGGTTCAAATGCCACTCAAACAGGTACATCTACCGATAACCGACGGGCCCACCAACACGTGTCTCATAGGAAAGATGAATTGGCAAATGCTCCATGGAGTCGAAGAATCCAGGAGGAAATACCTTCTCGAGCTTGCACAGTGTTACCACAATATCGTTCTCCTACTTTTCTAGATGATCGACGAGCAACTTAGTGGAACAAAGATCTCTGAAGAATATGCTAAGCTCGGTCAATGGATCGCAAACAACCTGGGATAAGAAATCCTAAAATGCAATCGGAATGAACCTCTCCATGAATACGTGACAATCATGGCTCTTCATACCTGCCAGTTTGTTCTCCTTGAGGTCGACGCATCTTCTCAAGTTCGAAACATACCCGTCTGGAAATTTCAGACCTTGAATCCACCTACAAAGTCTCACTTTATCCTCCTTCTCCAGTAAGAAAATTGTCTTAGGCTGCTTCAACTTCCCATTCCCCTCCTCTATCAAATGCAATATAGGACGTCTACATATTTCTTCCAAGTCTAATCTAGCCTTTGGATTGTCTTTCGTCTTCCCCTTTACGTCCATTACAGTATTAATTATGTTGTCAAACACATTTTTCTCGATATGCATGACATTAAGGTTATGTCTAATCATATTGGTGCTCCAATATGGCAGATCCTAGAATATACTCCTCTTTGTCCAGTCATGAGTGCGACCAAATCCGTCACACTTGTAGCCCTTAGCAGGCTCTTCAATAGCTCTCGGTAAATCTTTTACCTCTTCCCATATCGTGTATCCAGGCCACCTTGGCGGTGGATTAGCCTTCTCCACAATGCCAGCACCAAAAGCATTCATGTTCCTTCGGTACGGATGATCCTTCGGCAGGAATTGTCGATGACAATCGAAGAAGCAAGGTTTGCCTCCGTGTTTCAAACGGAAAGCCATAGTGCGGTCCATGCAATACGGACATGTAACGCCCCAGTCCAAAAATAGAAGGACTAGAACGTAATCATGCCAGCTGTATACATACGAAGTATATAGACCGTCGTATGTATACATAAACTGTAAAATACAGTAACCAAGGCACTAAATCTCATCCACAAAGATAAATAATGATATAAAAGCAACTTTGAATTTGTCATGTATACAATCGTTGGGCAGAGACAAATCCACTACAAACTATGAAAGAAATACATAATAAAAGGAAGAGTTTGGCAAGCAAAGCAAAAACGATCAAGGTGCAATCATCCTCGAAGAAATAGAGATGGTCATGGTCGCGGCTAGAACACCTGGGAAGGACAAGAGCACACACCTGGCGAGATAACCAGGTCCTCAGAGGGATGTAACAAGATACAATAAACATGCCGTATAAATACTGAATATAAAATATGTCACAATTAAAGAAAGTGACAAGACATAAATAAGGTAATCTAACCGTACTAAAGTGAACATGCAGTGAGAACAAACCTTTCGCCGTATGAGCCCTGGCTATAAATAGGATCTGGTATAGTCCCCACTTGGGTACCAGTGACCTAAGCGCATGACGTTCAAAAACGACAGTGGCAAACCTGAGAGGCTAAATATACCCGTATCTCCAGCGGAGCTTCCGGATTACAAGGGAAGTGCAATCGAAGCCCATATGACAAGGAAATGTTCTTCCTACCCAATGTACCTATCATGTCGCATCCACGACCATGTAACCCTACTAACCATCAAGTCTTCTAACATACAACTATTAACAGTTAGACCTAACGCATGCGCATGGGTGATCAGCCAACACGCAAGGACCTCTACATGCCACTCATCTCACACATCCTTGTGGCACAACTGTGTCAAGGCGATACACTACAAACGGTAGTCCCTTAACTCTAGGGCCATATGCCATCAAAGGATAATAACAAATAAGTTAATATCACTGAACAGGTAATAAATCAAGAACATGTAAGAACTGGAAATAATGAACAGTAACATGTAATAAAATGCAAACTAAAAATAAACAGTATAATGGTAAGGTATCTCACCTGGTGTGTCTTCTGGAGTGGTACGATGATTGTACAAGTCCTATTTTTTCCAATTGTCGAGGTCGCTGTGTAAGGTCCAAATTTGCAGGAAGTAGAAACGACCGATCAGTCACGATTAGTGATGACACAAGAAGGAATTTGCATAGTGAAAATACTCATACTCTATCTGTTAGAAAATATTTGTATTACTTGAAAAATAGGATTTTAATAATCAAAAATAATTTTAGAAAATACTTGGAAGAATCAAACCCTTGTGGGCTAAACTCAAGTTTGGAAAGATAAAATTTTGAGGTAGGTAGCTATATCTTTATTATTAAAAATATCACAAAATCTAGGAAATCGTTTGTAAACTTAGTTTTATCAATATGCATTATTTAGTTGAAAACTATAATTAAGATTAGATAATAGTATAAAGATTTTTATTTACAAAACATATTTTTGTCAAATATAAATTCTTATGTAACAACAACAATAACAATAAAAATAATAATAATAATAAATAATAATAATAATAATAATAATAATAATAATAATAATAATAATAATAGTAATAATAATAATATCAGTAATAATAAAACTAATTAATAATAATAATAATACTAATAATAATAATAATAATAAAACTTTACTAATACTCTCCCCAATCGATACAGAGAGAGAGAGGAGATAGGAAAGAAGAGGGAGTAGAGAGAGAGAGTAGTCGAGAGGGGGAAGAGCGGGGAAAGGCTCTCACCGGCGACAGCTGATCGGCCTGGCGACGGAAGGCGGAGGATCTGGCGGAGAGGGAGCTGCTCGCGGGTCTCGGGGAACGTGGTGCCACATTCAGAGCCGTCTGGAGGCAGAGGTGGTTCGGTTGTGCGAGAGAGGGGTCGCAGAGGTGGTTGCAGAACCCTGGGAAGTTGGCGACGGAGGATGCTTGGAAAGGCGGCGGAAATCGGAGGTCGGGCGCCGGCGCTGGAAGTCGGAGGCGCTGGAGGGAGCGCCGGCATGGAGGAGGCCGTGGCGGTAGCAGCGGGCGGCACGACGGATCCGCGACGGACAACGAAGGTTAGGGTTTCCCCTTCTCTCTTCTTTCTCGATTGTGTGGTGATTGGGCGACGATGGGCGGAGTTAGGTGGCTACGGTGATGTGATCATTGTAATGGTGGTGGAGGTTGTTTTGGGGATTGTCGGCATTGAGAGCCGAGGATGGTGGTGCTGATGGCCACACCGGTAGTGGTCCGGCCATGGCTGGTGTTAAGGGGGTGGCTGTCGGTATGTTGTCGGGATGATGGTGGTGTCGACGGGTTGGGTCGGTGACAACCGAACGATAGGAAGGATACAGGGAGGAACGACGATGGTGCATGGCGGAGAACAGAATAGGGATTAGGACTCGTGTCGTGTCGGGAAATGTTCGACACGGCGAAGGTGACGGGGAGAGGTGTCCGGGATTGTTGGACATGGGGACAATGTATTTGTAATGAAAATTATAGTGGATATAGAGGCACAGACACGATGCACAATATCGTTGTGGTGGAAATATTGATGAGTACCTCTCCTTATATAGGAGGTAGGAATTCCCAGTTGGAATAGGATTAGGATTTATTTAAACCCAATTAGATAATTCAATTTAAATCAATAAAATCAAATCTAAATTCAAATTCAATTCCAACTTAAATCTAGATAATCTAAACTCAAATTAAATATAAATTCTACCTTTAAACTGTTTAAATTAAATCTATAAAATCAAATCAAGATTTAAAATGGCCACAATAATTTCCAAATATAATTTCCAAAAATACCAATAATAATAATTTCGAAAATAATAAATATTTTTAAAAATCTTTTCGAATAATAAAATATTAATATCAATAAATTCGAAAATGGAATTATATATATGAATTCAAATTCATGTACCCAATGTGCAAGAAATATTTGCATAAAAATAGTTTTCTAAATTACCACTATTAAATAAGCTAGCCTTTTATAAATAAATAAAAGTAATAAGTTTTGGCCATCTTGATACGATATTTTTCACAACTTTAAGTAAAATACAAATACAAATAATTATTATATATATTATTTTGAAACTATAAAAGAGAAAAATATTTTTCTAAAAATATGTACGCTCGCACATATTCGTACTCGTCGTGCAAATACGAAATGCAATTCTCGCACGCTACGCAAATACAACAATACGAATTCGTATGCGACGTGCAGATACGAAATAGAAAATAATGCAAAATTATTAAAAAATCGTAGTAGAAATTTAGGGGCTTTACAGGACATGAAAGACGACCACGCGTGCTCCATCCAGATAACATTCCATAGGCCCGAAAGTCGTTGATGGTCCACATAAGTGCTGCCCGCATCTGAAAATTTTGTTTTCTAGAAACATCGTACGTGTTGGAACCTACTTCCCACAGCTGATTCAACTCATCAATCAATGGCTGTAAATATACATCGGTGTTCCTTTTCGGATTGTTCGAACCTGGGATAATAACGGTGAAGAACATATACGGAGTTTTCATGCACATCCAAGGCAGTAGATTGTACGGAGTGATGATCACAGGCCAACACGAATACTGGGATCCCGAAAGTCTGAATGGGGTAAAACCGTCGAAGCAGAGACCCAATCTGACATTACGCAGATCAGAAGCAAAATCTGGATACTCTCGATCAAAGTGCTTCCATGCTTCTCCATCAGATGGGTGATCCAACACTCCTTCGGTCTGTTCCCGCTTATGCCAACTCATGTTTTCTGCAGTTTCCTTCACCATAAACAACCGCTGCAACCGTGGTGTCAATGACAAGTAGTACATCGAATCGGTAGGCTTTCTTGCACCGACATACTTTCCTCTACCACTGCCCTTGTAGCGATCAGCAGCACAAAATCTGCAGGCGTCTTCATCCTTGTCGTCTTTATAGTACAACATGCACCCGTTGCGACATGCATCGATTTTCTTGTATCCCATCCAGAGTGATCTCACCATCCTCTTAGACCGGTAAAGTCTTTAGGCAACTTAGCACCCTCAGACAATATTTTTATAATCAACTCTATAAGTCGGTTGTAGCAATCTTGCGACATATTAAAATCGGACTTGATGCTAAATAATCTTGTAACCACCTCCAACGGTGAATGATCCTCACAACCAGGATATAATGGAGTCCTTGCATTCTCCAGCAACTCCATGAACTTTGCAGCATCGGCATTCGGTGCCTCTTCAGGTGCTTCATAATTGTCCGGATCGAAACTAGGCCCCGTCGCTTCAAAAACCATGTTCACCAACCCATCGTCATAAGCATCATGGTTGTGGACATCCACATAAGGCTCATACTCTGATGCGAAAGACACAAGTTCTTCGTGCGTGCTCCACTGATAGTAATCGGCGTAAAACCCTTCGAGTATAAATGATACGTGACTTCCACTTCTGGATGATATTTCAAGTTACGACATCTCATATACGGACACTTAATTTTGGTACCGTCCATGTACTGAGGGAACGCCTTGGCAAACTACAAGAACTATTGTACACCCTTTATGAATTCATCCTGCACACCGTACATGTCATCAGGATGACGGTTGTACATCCAAGAACAATTTTACAGATAGTAATTCAGTTCCATATCCATTTGAGGATAATTCTGTAAGATAGATACATGTACATTGTTGAAAGACTTGCAAAAGTAATAGCATTAATCATGACATATCCTAAACATTAAAATAGATACTAAAAAGACAGTAGGTAGACAAGTATGTACATCATGGTTCACCCTCTATATATCCTTCTCTCAACTGCTCTATACTCTAACTGTTACTCCTTGCTCTTAGACACATCCACAAACCCTTTGACACCTACTTAAATATACACAATGGTTCACCCTCTCCCATCTCAAGCCTAACCCTGTCTCTAGTGTACTGCTATATACTAGTCTAAACTCTTTCTCCTCTCCAAATACCTGGTACTAGTTAACCCTCCCCCTTTCTCCCACTAGCACACACATACATATACATAATGTATACAACTACACCATAGTTCCTAGGTTCTTTTAACCTCACTTTCCAGTTTCGATAGCTTGAACGCGGGTTACTTCACACCCACCCAATCTCGATTTGACACATACAAACTTTCTGTAGAACCCTAGAGGGGGGGGGGGGGTGAATAGGGAAATAAAATAAAACTAAACACAAGTAAGCTATATCACTGAAATAAAATAAGAGAGAGTGAGAAAATCAAACACTCGATGTATCCTGGTCTCCTCCCTAGAGGCAATCCAGTCTCGAAACTCTCTCCAGCTTAAATCTACTATTGAGTAAACAGTACACACGAGTTTGGATACGAAGAACTCGCCAACTTCAACACGAGTTTGGATCCGAAGAACTCGCCAACTTCTTACACACGAGTTTTCTTATGAAGGCTCGTCAACTTCAAAAGGAAAGAAAAAGAACTTGTTGATCTTCTAACACTTGAAGATCGAAAAGTACAACTCTTGAATACTCTAGCACTTTTGGATTGGATGACAATTAAAAGTTTGGGTAGAGTAGTAATGGTGGAGCTCTTGGTTGTTGAGAAATTTATGGCTTAAGTGGATGGCCTTCAAGAGAGAGAAGGAATCCATTTATATAGAAAATTAAGAGTAGGTAGAATTTAATGCTCCTGAATATAACCCGGATGGCATACCGTTGGTATGGACCGGCATGCCGTCGGTATTCCGTTTGGAACGGTAACGATAATAATTATATTCGTTGGGGAGCGTTTAAAGCTAGCATTTAATGCTAGTATTTGTCCATTCAAAAATCAATCAGATGAAGCGGTATACCGTCGGTATACCGATGTTCGTCACAGAACATTTTGTGGCTTACAAATCGGTATACCGTCGGTATACTGTTGTATGCCGTCGGTATACCGAAGTTCGTCACATAAACATTTTGTGGCTAATAAAACAGTTATACCGTCGCTATACTGTTGTATGCGGAAGTTCGTCACAGAACATTTTATGGCTAATCAAAAACGGTATACCGTCGGTATCCTGTTGTACGCCGTCGGTATGCCGATATTCATTACAGAACATTTTGTGGCTCACAAAGCGGTATACCGTCGATATACCGTAGTATACCGTCGGTACGCCGATGTTTATCACAGAACATTCATGTGGCTTAGAAACGGTATACCGTCGGTATTATAGCGGTATCCATCGGTATGCCGTTCTCTTAGACATTGATTTTTGACTAAAAATAGAAGAGCTTTATGATTTTTCATCCAACCTTAGGTGTTTATACAGAAAGACCTAGACCTTGTACGTACTCGAAATCTTGAATTTGTTGAGAGCCGTCTTTAAGGAGCGCTGGTCTTTTCTTCAGCCTTTTTAGGAACTTCCATAAGGCTTTGATGACTCGGCTTGAATGGACAGAACTTATTCTAGTAGAGCTTTGAAAGAATACTTTTAGCTGAAATACAGGGAAAACTAGACTACGAAGATGCTGTTAATGTTATCAAAATAAATCGTGCCAACAATCTCCTCCATTTTGATAATTGACAAAACAGAGAGATATCAACTTCAGGGAGTGACTCCGCCGTAGGTAGACAACTCCCCCTTAATACATTTTCTCCCCCTTTGTCACTTAATCAAAGATGGGAAATAAGTAAAAAAAATTAGCGATAAATAATAAAGCATTATGGAGAACAAAAACATGCATATATTAGATTTGAAAGAGGGTACATGCTTGTTACTACAGAAAAATAGATAAAACTCTCCTTCACGAGAGTGAGCAGGACATAACAAAACATAAAAACAGTCCCCGTAGGACCACACACAACATGAAAAACATACTAATGGTCCCCGAAGGACCTCAAACGAGAAACACTAAGACGACACCAGATTATTTGACCACCACCAACAGGAGCCCGTAACTACTCATCCGCTAGATCATCGTCCTCCCCACCCTGATCATCGTTTAAATGCACCGAAAGGATCCACGCCGTACGGGTACATAAATTCGTAGGTGTTGGGGTCAGAGAAGTGGGAGCCTTGGTAATGTGGATCCTGAAGGTTAAGATCCAGATAGGCATTCCGGTCCTGAAGAGTCCGCTGGATGAAATACGCCTGGTTATGGAAGCGTCTTTGAATAAGATTCCCAAGCCCACGGGTTTTGGGCCTCATCTGCTCCTCCGTCTGAGCCATGCGTATGTCAAAATGCTGCTGGGTCAGCGGTATGAAACGACCGGATGGAGGAGACGTAGAAGATGGCACAGCAGGAGAATCGGCCGACGGTTCATGGGAGGAAGACGCACGAGACGCTGATGCACCAAGGGTTAGAGCGGGAAACAGCAAGAAGGAGGGAACGTCGTCCGACTGGCAGAGGAAGAGATCCACGTTCTTCGCCTCAAGGATAAAGGTAATGAAAGCGCCATAATGAGGGATTGCTTCCCAACGGACAGGACAGAGAAGAATGCATTGAGAAGAGTCTTGGGAAATGATCAAGTCTTCTTCGAGTACAGGTAGTACATGCAGGCGAGTGCGTCATTTATGATCGCATCGTAGTTGCCGGCCTTGGGGTAGAGGGTATGGCAGATAATTCGATAGAGCTCGTAGTAGAAGGGCTCCAACTGCTTGGAAAGGGTCAGAATGGCCGAAGGATTGGGTCCCTTGTAAATGATGCCGCAGAACTCGTCAAAGGAGACTTCGACAGAAGGATAGAGATCGCCAAGGTCAGCAGAGTATCTCCTTTGTTAGGGACTTCGAGAATCTCGGCAATGTCGCGAGCCGTCAGGTAAAAGTGGCGATCATTTACCATGGTCTCGATGGCGTTGTTTTGGAGATCGAGAATGAGATTACAGTAGAATAGGTGCACCGCTGCCGGGTAGACGGGTACTTAACGACGCGAAAGAGATGAGAGGCCAACCGTCTGAAAGAGGGAGAGATGGCCGAAAAATACATTCCAGTTGATGGCCTTGCCCTTGAAGACATTGTGGTTAGCAAAATGTTGGATCCAGGCGTCGGCAGCTAGGGCGGAGGTAAAATTTTTTGGATATAGCCATTTGGAAGAGGCACGGGAGTGAACGTGTTCGCAGCGGTAGAGGAGGAGTGAGGACATTTTTGAGTGGCCATTAGGGTTGATGGTAGAAGGATGATGGAGAAGTGATATAGAATGAAGAGGAAGGAAGAAGAAGAAGTTGGGGTTTTTAAGGAAGAAGAGAAAGTTGAAGGGTTTGGGAGAGTTTTGAAAAGGGAAATGAATTGATGAGAGTAATGAATGAGGGGAGTTTTTGAAAAAGTGATGATGAATATAATTAATGAAAGGAGTTGAAGGGTTGGGATATGATGGAAATTAATGAGTGATAGGATGGGTTGTTAATGAGATAGGTTGAAAAAGAAAGTAGAAGATTCGGTGGGGCCCGAGACAGAGTTGACAGGGTGTCCGCGTCAAATGGCATGTCATCGGTATACCGGCGTATGCCGGCGGTATACCGATTTGTGTAAAGAAGATAATTCTGAACACAAATCGATCTACCATCGGTATGCCGACGTATGCCGGTGGTGTGCCGTTGGAGGGGAGCTAA